>JBBMJZ010016751.1:0-10972 GCA_037833815.1 Zingiber zerumbet | reverse complement strand
TTGCTTTGTGTCCCAAACTCGGAAAACCGGAAATCGAAAAGAGCCCCCCCCCCCCCCCCCCCAAAAAAAAAAAAACAAAAAAAACGAGCATTCGAACCTTACTCTGATACCAATAAAATTTTCCCACCCTAAGGTGTACTTGTCCGCCAAATCGGAGGGTACCCCCTAGTGACAATATAAAAAACAATCGATACCAAACCAATTCAAGTCAACACAAGCCCCAATGTGATATAAAATCACTAAACTCATAAAAATTGATGCGTATATATATGCATGTTAATGTGATTATACTAAACTACACAAGTAAACCGTTATAATATTATAACAAAACCTCAACAATTTGATAAGGGAAAAAACAATAAACAATGACAGCGGAATAGAAAATAAATCAACTCCAAAAGAAGAATCCAACTCGAGTGGGACCGACAACTAGAACCTCTGAGCGACACAACACATCCTCTATTTGCTAACCTAGAGGTCAAAGGAAAAGCAAGGGGATAGTAAGTATAACAATTCAGCAGGTGTATGATACTATATATAAGGAGATCAAAGGAATCAAAGGACGCAGTCTCAGATAATAATACTTACTACAAAAGTATGAGCACTATATAATCATTTGCTAAACAAACGTATGGCCAATAAATTAGGATTACATGTCGTACATCCAATGTTTTAAAAAGCGTGACGAAGCGCCGAGTCCAAACTTCATGCTTTATAAGCTTAAGCGAGCTTAGAATAATTTTAAGCGTAAAAAAGCGTTTTTTATTTTTAAATAAAATTTAATTATCTTAAACAAATAAATAGATCAAATGATACTTAAACATGATAAATTTAAGGTTCATGCATAAATTTTTTAGGGTCAGGAAATAAGAAGACAAAACCGGACATAAATCATCTCCCCTGTCGTCGTCACCCCTGCCACCGTCGTCGCCACCCCACCGCCGATTCGCTTGCAAAATTTGAAGTCGGTGACAAATTGTAATACTTTCCGATCGCTTTCTCTAGGTTTTCTCGATGGCAGGCAAGTAGGGGGTTTATGGCAGATTATGGGTTCTCTCAAGAGTTGAGAGACGTTCTGTCTCTTCGTTTTCTCCAATTTTTTTCCCTATGTTCTTTAAAAATTTACAAATCAATTAGAATTATAAATAAAAAATCGCGCTTAAGCACTATTAAACGGGCTTAATTATGCTTAATTCGGTTAAACATACTTTGACCGCTTTTTCCCTGCTTTCGCCTAAAACGAAGCTTTTCTTCCTCGCTTCGCGCTTTAGCGCGCTTAATCGGCGCTTAATGACGCTTTTTAGAACACGACGTACATCCAAATCCTACATAAACAATTGCATAGCCAACATATAACAAGTCCAGTTTGCACGCGAACTCGCTACCATGGATGTCTCATGGGCATATAGGATATATACGTAGCTATCTAGTTACGGATTGCATGCGAACTCGCTACCACAAATGTCTTGTGGGCAGTTATATGTATCGTGATTGTTGACGACTCTCTCTATCACGAATGAGAGACAATAGTCGACAAAATATACACCATGTAATGATAAGTAGAAAATAAACAATCACATCCAATAATAATACCCTATAACTATACCTTGGTATGCTATCACTAACATATGGTATGCACATAAATATCCACCAATCTCTGTAATGCAGTAATAACCATATTTAAGAGTAAAACTCTACAAGCTATATTACGATCTAGCCTCATTAGTATATAGGCATGAGCCTAAATAACAAACAAAGGTCTAGTAGGATACTCGATATCCTACACTATGGTATGATCTTACCAAGGTATAGGCATGAACCTAACTAACAAACAAGTGTCTAGTTGAATACTAAATATTCTACATTATGGTATGATTTTACTATTATATAGGCATGAGCATACATAATAAGCAAAGGTCTAGTAGGATACTCGATATCTTGCACTACGATATAATCTTACTAACATATAGGCATAAGCCTATATAGCAAGCAAAGGTCTAAGTAGAATACTCGATATTCTATACTACGGTATAATCTTATTAACGTATAGGCATGAGCCTATATAGCAAGCAAAAGTCTAGTAGGATACTCGATATTCTACATTACAATATCACTACATAAAGACTCAAGTATAAATAGCATGGATAGCAACGAGATTGCATGAATATCAAATAGATTAAACTAAGTACCAACAGCTAAGTATCAACTCAAGAAATAACTAGAGTGGAGTAAGGGTAAGCAAGTAAATGCTACCTAATCAATATATAACAGATACAATCATGCACTAAGATCAAAGATCTAAAGAGGACAAGCAGGAACTACTTGCCTTAAATATAGCTAGTGCCAAATAATTCTCATGATGAGACGCACATCCCAAATCAGAGTCTTGCAACAATATGTTTAATTTATCCAATTCCATCATGTATCAATTAGTTATTCTAAATCCCAAATCCAATTAGGGAAACCCTAATGGAAATAATTATTAGTTAACCCTAATTATTGGTTAACTCCATTTAGTCTAATCCATTGATCAAATTAGGATTAGCCCTATTATCAACCCTAATTAATCTATCTTATTGATTAGTTTAAGTTTAATCCAACATTAACCCTAAACCTCACCCAATTAATCAATCCATAAATCCTTTAATTATATCTAATCATAATCTAACAATTAACAAAATCATTATTTATGTTACCCAAGTTCTTCTCTCCGGCAATGGCTCATGGCGACACGGTAGTGGGTGGCTATGGGAGGTGGTCGTAGATGTTGGTCGCGATGGCGACAATGCACAATGCCAAGGGTCATTGTTCAAGACGGGGGTGGCGGCGCGCGACGATTGGAGCAACGTAGCGAGGGTGGCGGCGTCGTCTCTGGGAGGAAGAAACAATGGCGATGATCTCACTTGTGGCAGCAGTCGTTGCTGCACGGGGACCACAAGCATGAGGGAGCAGTAACCCTGGTTCTCTGGTGTCGTCTCAGCCCTTCCGGCGACGATGACGCTAGTAGAGGGTGATGTGGCTGTTGCTTGCGGCGATCAGGCGAAAGGGAAGAGGGCGGCGGTGGATAAGGAAGTAGGGCTTGGCTTGGCTAGAGATAATCGTGGAGGAGAGAGCTGGCCGGGTTGTACCGGCGGCCGGATGCAAGATGGCAGTTGCTGTGGCGACAATCCAGCAGTGGCGACGCAAGTGGAGAGGGCGGCGATGGAATGGAGAAAATGAGGGCAAAACTTAGGTTTCCTTATTTATACTTGGTCTTTATTAATCATAAACCTAGGTTAATGAAATCCATTAACTCTCAACTTAATTGATATTCCAAACAGACTTTCTCTAAGCCTAATAGATTCATCCTCTTAAACATGTCATACGAATTTCATTTAAATCCCGAAAATTTTTTAAAAATTCTAAGAAAATTCTATAAGATAATCCCTTAATTAGCACTTATTATTTTGTTATTATTATTTTTTAAGTGTTATATCTAACACTAATAAACCCATATCCATATGAGTATAACATTTATTGGTGCTTGGTCATTTTATATCGGCATTGTATCTTTTCATCTGATACTAATCTGGAATCATACAGATTCGAGGACTTGGTTGTTTTAGCTTGAAAATATATATTTAATTGTAGACATAGAGATAGCTTGGAACTGGAATACACAGACAAACCACTGCACTTCTTTCTGGATGTGATAGAATTTATATGCCAAGGATAGGCAAGATCATCCAGCTGACAAATTCCCCATACTTGTATGTGCGTTTAACCATTAGGTAGAATACCTAGCATCAGAAATAGTGATGCAAAGTTGCATGCAATTGTCTACCATTTGAAAACTTGTCAGGCAATTTAAGACCTCAGATGTAGTAGAAAGAGATGCTTCCTGATTGTCTATTACTAAAGCTAATAAACTCAATATTTCTTTTATAATTTGATTATTAGATGAACTTAGATATACGTTGTTGTGGATGCACACCAAAAATTGTGCTCGAGTGATTTGTGGGCTGAGCACAATGAGACTGGGGGATGCACATTATTTGTGAGTTGAATCTAATGGTGAAGCTTGAAAATTGTTGTGGAAAGCATGCATGCTTTTGCTTATATGGGTATCTTCATGAACTCTACTTATATCAAAATAATGTACTCTCAAAATAAGTAGGGAATGTATCACATTCGTTGCTCTTACGTTCACTTGCATTTTGCCTATTGCAAAGGATAATGGATCCTAAATTGTGTTGAACTTTAGAAAATACAGAACGTCAAAAGAGTGACCATTGTCATTAACCACTCTGCTTGGTCTTTTTAATAAGCAATAAATGAAGTTGTATTGTTTGGCAAATTAGATAAATCTCATTTGCGTAAATTCATAAGATCACTCTCTGGATCTAAGATTCAAATATGAAAAGAGCAATGCCATATCTGCTTTTCTTCCTCCTTCCTTTACTGCTATCTTTTTCCTTTGTTCATTAAATTGTTTACGAAGTTATAAACCGCCGGCATCCAGCAATAGTTCTAGAGATGAGGATATTATGCTCCTTCCTAGCTAGTTTATACTAGCTGCATTTTATGGATGCAATTCTCTGCTTTCCATAGGCGGTAACAAACACATCTTGATGAGCCCCTACCAGCTGAAAAATCAAACACGCTGTTGGAATTAATGTCTGCATAAAATTCTAGTTAACAGTTGTAATAAAATGGTGGCCCTAGAGTGACTACAGCGCACTGAGGACCGAGCTTAGAACAGATAGAAAATACTAGAAGGTTCCATGAATTACCACATGTTAGGCCTAAGATAGCAATAAAGGGTAAGACTGCGTACAATAAATCCTTCCTCGGGACCCCGCATGGCAGGAGCTTCGTGCACCGGGCTGCCCTTTTTTAGGCCCAAGCCCTGTCTTTGCTGTTTCTTCAGTCAAGGAGATCTCTGGATTATAGCAGTATCAATAAAGTTCCATTATTTACTTTGATGGTACAGTTTATCCTAAGCTCTTAGAATAGCAAAACTGTGACCTTTGTTTAATTTTTGTTATGGTATATTTTGTATTGTTATTTTCTGATGATATTATTTTGATAGATAAGATACGTGAAGTAGTAAATGCTAAATTAGAATCTTAACGGAAAATACTAAAAGTAAAAAAATTTTAGACTTAGTAAAGTCATAATATATGAAATTTAAGTTTAGTAATATTAGACGTAATAAGTCAATTGTTAAGATAAGACATGACGAGTTATAAGAAAGTGTAGAGTGTTAAGTATTTTGGATTATTTTTGTAAAACGATGAAGGAATTGAAAGATATTCTAGGATTATCTAGGAAAGTAGGAATCTTCTCTGTACTATTTTGTATTGGAAGATGTTACTTGAACCAAACTACGTTGAAGTTAGGAGGAATGCGTTCCAGGCCTTCAGTAACTTCTCCCAGTTCATCCTATTCTCATTGTTTTCAGCATAGACCAGGTTGGATTACTTTTTGTAAATAAGCGTCTGGTTGGATCTGAGTGTCCTAAAAACACTAACGTAGGTGTCTATGAAAAAGTCACTAAAAGATAAAACCTTTTTTGATCCACCTGCTTAATGCCAAATCAATACATAATTAGACTCTAAAACTTGAGACTTGGTCACGGGCTGTGGAAGCATTCCCAAAGAACAGGTACACTGAAAAAGCCCTTAGTCTGTCGGGGACTAAGCATGGAATTTTATAGCAGGCAGCTCATTGAGATTGCAAGCAGAAAGCTCCATCTGTAGGTATTTCTCTAGTTGTTTATCAGGTCCACTGCTGTTTGAGATACCTATTTTTCCTGCCATGTTCCTTTAGCTAAAAAATCTAATTCGAGGATCACATCAGTTCCAATGGTAGGCTGGCAAGTCAATCAAATGGAGATTAAATAAGGTGAGAAAGATTAGGACTTCCAGTTCCAGACAAATATGAAATGGTCTACCAGACTGTTTAAAGCATGAAATGATTGTATGCTTGTTTCTTTATTGGTTGAAAGCTTGTGCCTTGTGACATGCTTTTATTTTTCCCTGTCGCATGGTTTGGAAATTAGCCATCGGCCATTAATCATAGCAGGGAGAATAATACTGTGCCTTCATGGGTTGATGCAGTTGGTATAGTGGTTACTTTAATAGGTCTTGACGTCAGATTTTAACGGATACAAAATGTCTTACTAGGTGAATGCCCATTGTAATTTATCCCATTTCTGAGAGTGTGTGGTCATCTGCTAAGATGATGACTATACTTTTTTTTGTTCCAAAAGGGAGAATAATAGTGTAGATGGGCATCAATGACCAAGTTACTAACCTTATTGTGATAATCACATCTAGGCACTTGATGCCATGGGTGGTATCTTCACCATCTGAAAGCTGCAAAACCAAACTAGCAATCTAGATCGACCTATTGGATGAGAGATAGGAGGTCAGTAAACCCATTCAATTAAGGATAATCGAAATGAGCTACATGTTTAGCTGTTGTAATTCAAAAACTAAAGACTCAGGGTGATCTTCACAGTGTTGATTCCCGTGAAGGCCCAGCCGTTGAATTGGAGAAGATATAACTTCATGGTTGATTAATAAATGTTTAAAATTATTTTTTGTTTGTCAGGTCTGTAAAAATCAAGTCCAACTCAGGGTTGACAAAACGTGTGGAATTTCCTTGTTTCTTAAAGTATCGTAGTTTGTAAACTCATCGTCATCAACCTGAGAAACGGGTGGAATTTCTCAATTGCAGTTTTTATAAATTCTTTTGTGCATTATTGTTTTGTAAGTTGTGAGTGTAGATTTTGCAAGTATAGCAACCTTTTTTGTTGTTTTTTTGTCGTATTAATTTATGAAATTGCCCAAATAGATCTATTTTCACGGGCTAAAAGCGAGCTTTCTTTTCCCTTCGCAAGAACAGTATAATTAGATTAAGGTTTATGAGACAAAAAGGAAAACAAAAATTTAAAAATAAAATTAAAAGGTGGGAAGCAAGGTGTAAAGGATACCTGTCGTATTCTCTTGGAAAGATCCTTGCTTTAAACTAGATTGAGCATTTTACATTGACTGACTTTTAGATCAGTAGTCACATGATTGTAGTACTAATCATTTTTATATTTATGTTGCTTTTTTTTTGTTTAAAAAAAAAAACAATAAGGCCAACAATACTTCACCCGAAGTTAAATGCATTAGGGGGAAGCTTTACATATTGGATTAAACTAACTAGGACAGTTAAATAACATAAAATTGAGCTTTAAAGTTGGGCTTCAAGGTCTTGCAGCTGCTTGAAGCACCAAGAAAATCATGTTCCATCGAAGGTTAGTGTTGTTGGAAGTATGGCCTCATCCCGCCAGACAGTTAGGGAATTTCTTCAACTACCAATCATTGCCATTAAAGTCCGCTTATGGAATTTGCTTAATCATCATTATCAACAAAACTATTCATATCTAGGTAGCAAAAGGACATGAGTGAATGAAGGAGACAGCCCTCCAAATCTCTAGTATTATTTTCTATTTATAGCCGAATTTGTTAGGGTTTGGCGCAGCAATTTAGACAATGATGATGATTGAATTCATCATAGCATATGCCTATTCTATGGGTGAACGGATCCTACAAATAAAAAGGTGAAGTGAGAATAAATAAATAAAAATAAAAATGATAGATGTATCTTTTTCTAGCATAAATCTCTCTAAATAAATATTTTCTATGCCCACTAACAGAATATATTGATTAGCCAGTGGCAAATTTTCATTTCGCAATTTACTTTGGAAGATACTAGCCAGAGCATGCTTGGTCTCCACTCATGAGCATCAACCTATCAATGCATTAAAAGGAGGGGTTGGATTGCTAAACATGTGATTGTTCATCTCCTACCAAATGATTACCAATGAAGGAGAGATCTAAAATATTCTGGTTTTTTTTAGGGAATAATCTAGGCACAATGATAAAGTTATGACCGTATCAGTTCACATGTCGAAAATAGTCTCAAAGTAAAATTGTGTACAATGACTCTTTCTTTTGACTCTCATTGATAGAAATTTCATCAACTGCGTACCTTTATTAATATTATTTTAATTAGATCTTGCTCATACTTTTGATATATTTTTTTACTGAGATGTAAAAAATAAGTAGTTTTGGCTCCCTTTAATAAACAGAACAAGACAAAACAGGTCAATTCAACTGTTTTGATCGCTCTAGAATGGAGATTGATATTACACGCTTCACAGACAATAGAAATTTTTATGATGAGCTACAGATTTATTATAATGGATCGTTGGATTAATTTTTAACGAACCTGTATTTTTCGGAAAAAAAATTCTCTCACTATTTATCATATAATGAACCTGTATTTTTAGGAAAAAAAATTCTCTCACTAATTAATTATTTGATGGTTAATTATAAATTAATTTTACAATTTATCTTTCTTCTTCGTATAATTTGAGAATAGAATGAAACCATTTTTTTTACTACAATATAATATAACTTCTTGTCATTTTTACTTTACTACTGACATCGTTAAGTTAACTGACTTAAAAAATAATAATGTGATAATTTTCAGGCCACATTTTGATCTATTATAATCAGAGAAAACACGACTTAGTGTTTAAAATTTAATAGAGATTTTGATGATCTTCGACCATTAAAAAAAACAGGTAAAACTTCTGAGAGGGACATACAATTTCTTGGCCCTGAACAAATTGAATTGGTGGCAGAGATATGGCAGCCATCAAGTTCACTGCAACTACACGACACCAACATCCATCAACATGTATGAATAAAGTGGTGCAAGAATTTAATATTTACGACTCCCGCCATTGAATGGATTGTCGATGCACATGCCACGAGAGGACACAGTCTTGTACACTGTACGCCAGGGCACATCATGAGTAGCTCGTACAGCATTACCTCTATTTCACGGTAAATTCGGGTCAAATAACGAAGAAACAAACGATCAAGTAGATCTAATAAAATAATTTGTAAAATAGGTAGAGATTATTTGTTTTTATTAAAATAAATGTATTTGAATATTGTTCTAGTGAAATACTCTGGATGAATAATCTGATACGCACGTTCTCCGAAGCTTACCAATAAGGAAGGTGAGATGAATAGGACATACACTTCGGATTAAATTGACATCGGGGAGTCGTCGTGACAGATCATTCCGACATTCAAGTTAAAATTTATTTAAGATAACATATAGAAAGGAGAAGATGAAGTAAAAAAAAAAAAATAAGTCCTTTATATATCTTTATTTTTATTAGAGTATATATACGGTCAAAAGAATATTTTCACGTCAAATGTTGTAGCGGCCGCATGCTCCTCCATCATACTCGTAGGTGCTAATGAGCGAACCAGATCTGATAATTGTTAGTTGTCCCACCATTCACTAAATACCAAGTGTTTGTAGAAGAGCATCTAGGGACCAGATCTGACAACATCATAATCGCCTTTTTATTCATCCGGTACCATATGTTCTAGGATATTTGCAAGGAGAAAGTCTATGATAAGGCGGTTACAAGCCAAGGTAAGGTGTGAGTCTGATATGAGGATAAGGAAAGGAGATCTATGTTGAGTGGCCTCATGTATAGATGAAGTTGAAGACTAAAGCCGAGACAAAATGCCAGGATCCAAGATTAAGATTGTGTCATGGAAGATGTTGGTAGTTGAGTTCGAGACAAGATGCTGGGATCCGAGACTGACACTGAGTCATGAAGGATGTCAGCAGCTGAGGTCGAGATAGGATGATGAGATCCAAGATTGAGACTGAGACTTAGTGATGGAGGATGTCGGCAATTGAGCTCAAGACATGATGTTGGGATCCGAGGCTGAGACTGAGTGATGTAGGGTGTCGACAGTTGAGGCCGGGACAAAATGTTAGAATCCAAGGTTCACACTAAGTTATGTAGGATGTCGACAGTTGAGGTCGAGATAAAATGTTAGGATCCAAGGCTGCCACTGAGTCATGGAGGATATTGATAGCTGAAGCCGAGATAGAATGTTGACATTTGAGACTGAGATCGAGTCATAGAGAATGTCGACAACTGAGGCCGAGATCGGATACTAATTCCGAGACTGAGACTAAATCATGGAGGATGTCGACAGCTGAGGCTGAGACATGACACAGGGATTTGTGACTAAGGCTTGTCTCTTGGCGAACTCTATTTTTGGAGATAATTATTTTGAGCTAGGTTGATCAGACTTTAGGTTCATCTAGACGGGGTCCGATTCCTTTTAGATTACATTTGACTCAATTTGACTTTTTTGATAAGTCAGCAAGACTTTCAACCCTATGTGTGGGGTTGTAGGATTTCGCCACATCAGAAGGCTCTCTTTCAACTTTTGTTGAAGGAGACATAGTCTGGACTATGCTGAGTTGTCATTTTCTTACCTTTCCATAAAGTTGAGTTAAGTTGTCGATATCTCACTAGTGTCTGAGTCCTAATCATCGAAGAGAGGATGCATTGCATTTAATGGACGTGATACCCGAGATCACATATTATGCTTATGATTGGTGCATGGTACCACTGTTGGATCGATTACGCATGTGAGAGGGGAGGTAAATCACGTGGTTTTCAAAAACTTATTCTTTTTGATTTTGAAATCACGAGTACATGCAGCGGAAATTAAAAAGAAAATAATACAAGAAAACACAAGCTGTTTTACTTGGTTAGAAGCCTTCGGCGACTCCTACTCCAAGACCTAGGTCCTGCGGACTTATCGACGGGTAATCCACTAAAAACCTCTTCCAGTACCTCCGGAAGTAGGGATCGAATACAAAGAAATTTAGAACAAGTGCAACACCCTGACTTGTCCTTTTGTAGTAATTAAATACACAAAATAAATGTTACCGACACTTAGAGATCAATGTTGAAGTTCTCGTGTCGATGTTAGTCTGCCGACTGCGATCGAAACTTCTCGGAGCAGTTGTCAGGAGCAGTAGCTTCGCAGCAAAGTTGTAGCAGGAGCCCGAAGATGTTGGAACCTCAAAATGACGCGTAGTA
>JBBMJZ010016697.1:0-10976 GCA_037833815.1 Zingiber zerumbet | reverse complement strand
AACGAAGTAAACGGAGTTTAGTGGGATTGGAATGGTTTACCGACAGTTAATTGTTTGGTTTGTACAATAGTAGGTAAGTAGGTTAGATTTTAGGTGATCTTGTTCGAAAATGGGAGAGTAGAAATTAAAGCTGGGGATGTGGTTGCTGGGCTGATTAGCTGTAGAACACGCTCCGCTTTGCAAAATAAGTAACATTATTGTCGAGCTAGGAAAGGAATCTCTGACGTTGGCTCTCTAACGCTCAAGTTAGTCACCTGAAATGTAGAGAAAAACGGAGCAACAGTAATGCAAGCACAAACAGTAATAACGTGTATCTTCACCGATGATAATTAAACTCCCTATATATAGAGCTCTGGTGGACGACGTGCACGCTCCTCGAGACATGAGCACATTCTCCAATATGTCCTATGAAGGGACATTTCAGAAAAGTATTTCTAACATCATACCTTAACAGGGTATGCATATCCCTGACAAGACAATACAAGCTTCCACCGTATGATTCGCCTGTCGATCATGCCTCGTGTTAGCGACACTATCTCCTAGAAGGATATCGAGAGATATGACAATGGTCCTGCTGTTTGGCCGAGCAGGGTAGTCGCTCCGCCGAGACTCCTTCGCTTCATTGATGGTCAGGTCCCGCTGCTTGGCCAAGCGGGGTAGCTGCTCAGCCGAGATTCCTCCGCTCTGTTGACTTCAGCCGCTCTTCCCTGCGGTGACTGAGTGTAGTAGCGTGCCCCCTCCCGTTCGGACAAGCTCTCCGGTCTCCTTAGCGTCATGCTGCTCCACACTGAGAGCCTAGCTATCTTACCGTATTATCCGAGTTAGACGGTTGGCCCGCCCAGACACTTATTACGCCCTAACCGGTCGCTATAGCCCTCCTCCGCTTGGCCACCGTAGGCGAGCCTTTTGACACCTTGGTATTGACCATCTTGACTTTAATTTCCACCTTGATAGTTGACCCGTGCTGGGTGGGCCCACCTCTATCGCCGCATCATTAGGGATAATTGAAATCGGTATAAATTTATTATTGGAAAAGATTTAACCTCGAGGAGTATATATGCTTAACTTTGATTTATTGATTGCGATATGGTTTAGGAATGAAAACTCGATGTACGTATGAGTCTCTTTTAGCAAAGAAGACAATTTAAAAATCATCTTGTGCACTAACTCGATCGTGGACATTTTATTTTTCGTGCAAAATAATGTATGTGCCAAGAATTTTTAAACAAAAATAGATATCCAAGTCCTTTGTAATCTAAGATCCATCAAATTTCAATTTTGCATATATAAACTATGAGATTTGACTACACAAGCTAATTCACAAATCTTCTCGCGTCATGATTCATGAACAACTACATGAGATAATGTTGGAGTTCCTTTCAACCTAAGATAGTCAATTGGTGGTCATCCCCAACTCAAGCATGCACGAACTAGAGGTTTTTATACTCGTAGGTCGATTTGCTTGCATAGTGAAAATGTAAGATGACTCGCAAATAAAATTTTAGCTTGATTTTTCTAGATAAAATTCATATATATATATATATATTTGAATCTCTTCCATTGATAGTAATTTTAAAGCATCTAACAACTTAATTTTGCAAGAACTTGCAATTTTTTACATTGTAAATTGATTCACAAAGCTGCTTTGTAGGACATTTAATGTCAATGCGACTCCACCTCTTAAATGACATATCTGCAAATCTAGAGGTCAGAGCTGAGCATACACATATATACCTAGTGGCTGTCCTTCAGATAATAAATGCATAGATTAAGTCTAATGAGGAAAGTATGGCATTCACTTTAAAAAATGTGACGTAATTGAGGTAGAGAAGAAGAGTTCAACCAATGAAAGGGGAAGAGAAGTTTGAAAAACTAGTACGCCTCGCTATCCATTTCCATTACCACACCAAGCTACTTCATTTTCTTTAAAAAAGATCAATTTTTTATTTACTTAAAGAATAAACAAGCAAAGATAGCGTCAGTTAATAATTTAGTAAATTAGAATCAGAAACAATAGAACAGTTCTATAATTTGAGGTGGTAAAATGGTGATTCAATTAAAAAAAAGTGTCACAATCGTTTTGTACGCAATCAAATAGGATAAATCAAAACAATGAAAATGCTGCCTCATTAATTAGACAGAATGGTATAATGAGATTTGTGTATTCTCAGATAGTATTTGTCAATAACCGAAAAAATGGAATCACAATTCTGATTTGCGTGCCTGTGTGCCCAGTTGGCTGAATAAAATGGCCATATCCATCCCTTGTATCATGGTAGGCATAGCTGTTTCGTAGGGGCACTCTTTGGAGAACCCAACCTTGTTGGTCTTTTTCACCTTCTCGATGCAGCGCTTGAACTTGTCATGACATGGAACACTCATCAGACCTGGAATTAGTCACCAGTGGCCACATCAGAATATGAACTGAAGAAAAACAACAGAATGATATAGGTTGGACATGGAGGGTGTATCTCAAGCATGGGAAAGAGTCCATGCTTATAGATAAATAACTAACACGAGTCCTATAAGCTCAAAGCTATGAGAGCAGAACTGTAAACAATTAATGGAGAGTAACGAGTCAGATCTTGATCACCAACCTCACACCATTGCTTCTTCGTAGTTCTGCATTCCCATTGCCATGATTTAGTACAAGGATAAATTTTTATTTAAGGGAAACTCATGATGAGGCTTTATTAGCATAATAGGTTGATACAAAGGTGTAGTTGGCCGGCCAATACTAATACACTTCACACAAAAGCGGCATACTAAAAAGTTCCCACAGGAATGTTTTGGACCAATCACACCAGATGCTTAAGTGGCATTTGGTTGGTCAACCAATTGATTGCCAGAAAAGTGGCTAGGTTTTAGTTTTTTATGCATGCCAGTCCTTTTTATGCTGTAAACTATTAATACTGAGTACAGTCTATTTTGAAACGGATTGTGTGCATTAGATGTTGAAAGATTGAACATGAGATGCATGGGGCTAAACCATAATGGATCCCCCACTGACTAGGTGCTAGGTAGTTGGTCAACTATCCACCCCGGTAATCATCTTTTATTAATACCTTTTTCATAACTTTTTCTGAAAGGTAACCACAAACAAGTAAGTTTGTTTCATATCTTTTCCCAGCAACCAAAATAAAAGGAAAATAAATAAAGATTGCTTTCTATGCTAAGTTTAGTTGAAGAGCAGATCATTATCCTCTCCCCTTAGTAGATTGGGTATGGTATCAAGCATTATCTACTTTCCATATTACCATTGGAAAGCCATATGCATAATTAGTGTTGCAGCATTACAGACATGTAATCACATAAAATTTTATTTTTCAAATAGTTTACCTATACCATACTAATCTATAAGTTCAATCCACTTTATGCCTTAGAATAAATTAGAATGAACACAGTGCATCTTATTAATCACTAATTTTATTTAGATATGAATAATAAAAATAAAAAGGAAATCATATCTTTGTATGAAAAAGACATGATAATCTTAAAGGAATATCTACAATGGTTAAAAATAAAATGAGTACACTAGCATAGATTTTGGCATTAGATTCAGTGGTAAAAGTTTCACAATGTTGTTTAGATAAATAAAAGGAGTCTGATGATTAAGAGGAATTCATAGATGATTATACTTTCTGAAGATTGCCAACTTTGCAGATTAAACTATCAATCTATTTACTTAAGCACTACATGTTTTCCAGATTGGTGAATAATAAAAAACTTATGTTATTTTCATTTTCTACTAATCAATAATCATTATTTGGTAGGTGGAACTTCTATATTTATCAACCTTTGGTTTTGAAGAAGTTATTAACAATTGTTCAAGCTACATTTTAAAAATTGATTTTCTTAACATCATTCACATAAGCATCAACATAAGTGATTGCATTCAGCATCTGCACTATGTGTGATATGATCACTTCACTCGGCATAGGTTTTTCCCAACCATGATATAATCAATTTATCCTATTCTTCTAAAGGTCTAGAAGCATAAGCTTTATCCATAATCAAGCAAATATCCATATTGGCTATCAGCTCACCAAACAGGGGCACGGCAGTTATAGTATAATTGTCTGAGATGACATTTATCTATTGTTACATTTATTGTATCTTATTCGTATTAGTCTATTAGAGTTTCACAAGAGACCTTATAAACTCCCTCAATCTACAGGTAAAGATACCAATGCTTAATGTATTTTTCCTCCTTTTTTCTTTAAAAAAAAAGAGGGATATCTATAAAGCTAGAAACTTCATCAATCTATAGGTAAAGATATCAACACATTACATACTTTTCCCTCCTTTTTTCATTCGTAAAAATGATTTTAAAAAAGCTTAATCAATCCTACATTATTCAGGTTGAATACAAAAGAGTTCAATTTCTAGGTCTATTATACTAAGATAAAAGAAAACCACAGCGATACGTGAGAAAGCAAAAACGCCAACCTTTTTTCTCAACACACTCATCGTGGGCTTTGCAACAAGCATCGAGCTCATCGCAGGGTTTCTCCCCAGGGCAACCGGTCCAACCCACGCCACAGAACTTCCCATATCGAATGCCAATGGCTGATCAAACCAACAACAACAACAAAAAAGTCAATTTAGTTCAAATTTTAACCCCAAGACGTCCTATCCCTGAGCCAAAAATAACTCACTGTTGCAGTTCTCCGCTACGCATCTCCTGCTGCAATTGATCTGCGAGCACAAGTTAAGATCTCAGAAATAGAGTCAAACCTAGAAGCTAAGGTTCCGATGCAAGGAAAAAGATGGATCCGTACATGGGCGTCGGAGTGGCTAGCAGCGATGCGGTGGAAGAAGACTGTGAGGAGTATGAGGAGGAAGCAGGCGACGAGGGAGACGGGAAATCTCTCCCGTTGGCTCCGCATTCTCCTTCTGGGGGATTCTGCCTTCTGCGCCGCGTACGACCGCGTCGAGGTCGCTCGCTCTCCGGGTTCCGTCTCTTGCCGAATGCCTAGTCGCCAACCGCCAAACCCTCTTCCTTTTTGTGAACCGGACCGCCCGTGGAAACCCTGAGCTAAGAATTTCAGTAAATTTTTCAATAATCACCTCTATAGTTGATAATTTCTGAAATTAGTGTATTAGTAACATTTAAATAAAACTTATGATTTTAAAGTAAAAAGGTGAAATCGTCACCTTAGCAATCCCACATTTTCTGAAAGGAATGAGGGTATAGCATAAAGGGAATTTGCTTTAGCAAAGCGATCCTTTACGTGACAACTAGACGTTTTACCTTCGTTGAAAATTAATCTAAAATTTATTAGAACAATCATCCATGGAAGTGTCAATCCATGAGGATAAGATTTAAATAACCCTAAAATATATTTAAGTTCTCAATAACTTATCTTTAGGTGAGTCGACTTGGCAATTGGCCAAGTGTCTATTTTTTGCCCCCTTTGCCATTTCTTACTCCATATCGTTAGATAAAGCTTGAGTAATGTTAACCATTCAGTTGATAGTAAATGCTAGATTAATTTCGCCCATAGGGATAGTTATTTAACGACAAGAACAGTACCTCAAGTGTCTCTCAATACCAATGCCTTTTTTGTAATCCATTCATAAGAATACCAATGATTCCTTGTTGAATCATTAGTAAAAAGGCTTGTCCACTTGGCGACATCTTACATTAATTTATATTAAGTTAATCGATTGTTTAGGATATATAATTAGTAATCATCAAAGAAAAAAAAGATAAGATAGGGAACGTGAAGCATCATGAGAATAACCAATGCACAACACATGCCACCATCATGTCTTGCTATGCAATTAAACAAGCATCTTTTACCCCACAATGTGCAAGCCACTTCGTGACTCTTAAGCTAACCTCATAAAATTTAGTTAATTTCTTTTAGATTAAGCACTTAATTCTAGTTCATTATTTTGTTCCGAATCATCAAATTCTAGTGACCACTTAGTCAGAGGGATAAACAATTTGTTTATATATAAAATCTAAACATTCTTTTAAATAAAAAGAATAATTTGTTTAATTAAAAGGAGAAGAAACGCCACGTCATCCCGCGGCATGCCTCGGAAGGCGACGACGGAGCACGGAAACGGTTATATAAAATGGCGCCAAATGTAGCGCGGCAAAGCAACGGCCAAGCAACCTCCATTCCCGGCTGAGCTGTGACAGCCTTCGCAAACGCCCGCACGTTTAATGAGCCTTTTTGATCCGATCGAATTAAATTTTTAATTCTGAAACAAAGCCCAAAATTATAATTGTCTGCGAAGAATAAGAAAAATAACAATAAAATGCCACTCCATGATGAGCTTTTCGGAATCAAAAACGCCGGCTTTAACCGCGACGCTCTTTTGCTTCCTTCTTTTGCTCTAAAAAGCTGGCTTTCTCCTCGATTTCTACCATTGATCCATGTCTCCTCCTCCTCATCTACTTCCCTGCTTAGATCCACGCGGAAACAAGCGCTGAGAAAGGAAACTGGAGAGTATTTACCAAAAAGGTTCGAGCTTTTCTTGATGAATTTGGCGAGATTTTGATCGATCCTCGCTGTCTCTAGTTATCGCTAGTTTGATGCTTTGTTTTTTTCTTTCGAGGAACTTGTGTTTCTGTAGTTTTAACAGCAAAATTTAGCATCAAGTGCGCGAGCAAAATGCTTAAGGTTTTTTTTTTTCTTTTTGTCATTCTTTCTAATCCTTTTTCCAATGTTTCTGCTGATAGGGATTTGTGCCTGCAAATCGGTTAATCCATCTCTTCTTTTTTCTTGAGAATTGCACGTTGAGTTTGACTTATATTTTCCTTGTCGATCTTCATCATCATCATCCACTCTGTCATTTGTCTGAGTCTGCAGATTCAGAAATCATCCAGTGGCCTCCTCTGGCAGTTGAATCTTAAGTTATTGCGTAGCTGATATTGAATCTAGTGGCAATAGATGATTAAGTGCATATGAAGGATCACATATTGGAGGAATATTTTACTTTTTTCGACCCTGGCAAAATGGATAAATCCCACAGATCGGCACCGAAGAAGCATGGAGATGGTAAGGACTCAACTCTCAATGCTGCTCAAGTTTTCATTTCAGAACAGATTGAAAAATTTATTGCAGTTTATTCAAAAAAAATCTTCTCTCTTTACTCTCTTTGCTAAGTTCTTGTCGATCATGGTAGGTTTCGAAGCTCCCCGGAATAGCTTGGACATATCCAGTGCATCTAGAGGGTATCACTGTGTCACTGGAGATGTTCAGGTAAATTCTCGACCTTGTATTTGCAAATCATGCATCTGTTATTGTCAAATTCTCGATCTAATACGAGTACTCTTTGAACAATTGTCCCAATGGAAAATCTACGAAGAGGTTGATTGATGGAGAGACTTCTAGGCAAACAAGTGATAGATCTGTTGGACCGAGTGTCGTTGCCCGATTAATGGGAATGAACTCAATTCCAGAACAAAGTCTGAAAGTTCACACAAAGGAACATGAAATCTATAGATCAAGAAGATCGATGGAAGTAAGCAAAGCCACCGTGAGTTCTACATCCTCTAGGGAATCAAAGGACAACTTACTCGTAAGTAGTAAAGGAAGACATTCAAAAGCTGAGAGCAGAGGAAAGCCACACCGACGACAACATCCACAAGAAGAGCAGCTGAAGAAGTTCAAGGTGGAGTTTGAGGCATGGCAGGCTTCCAAGTTATGGGAGCATTCAAAGCAACTGAAACATAAGACAGATGGAGATGGCAAGGATTACCAAACCCTCCTTGCACAAGAAATTCTGTACAAGGAAAAAATGGCTAAGTATTTGGATACCAAGAAAAAAGTGACCGAAAAGAATCCTACCGGCCTCATAGCTCAAGGAAAACAAATAATTGATACAAAAGAAGATACCAGTTTTGATTGCTTCCGAGTTACTAAGACTGATAGGAAACAAGAGAGAACTAATTCAGCTACACGAATAGTGATACTGAAGCCTAATTTTGAGAGGATTGATGGCGACGAGGAGCAATTAGCTGCATCCTCTGATCAGTTTGGGAAGGAAAATAGTATGGAAGATTTTCTCGAAGAGGTGAAGCAAAGGCTCAGAACTGAAGTTCAAGGAAGGAGTAGAAACAATTTTGTATCAAGAGGAAATGTAGTGAGGACTTCATTTGATGAAAGCGTGATGAATCCAAAACAAATTGCTCATGACATAGCAAAACAGATGAGAGAAAGTGTGACCAGAGACATGGGAATGCATCTGTTGCGATCAAACTCAACTAGAACTGTTAGGAGTGACATACAAATTAGTCCGGTTGACTCACCGGAGTTCATTGGAAGAGATATGAGGAAGTTTCTATCCCAGAAATCAAAGAATGTGCTAAAAAATGAGTTACTTTTGGAGAATCTTTTAACTATCCATGGAGATTCAGGTGCTTCCTCCAACAAAGGAAAGAAAATACCAAAGTTGATATCTGATTTCTCAGACAAAGTGAATGAATCAGATCCAAGTCCAACTCAGAAATTTCTGACAATCAACTCAGATTCCGAACCACAACGAAACCTGATCAGATCATTTTCTGCACCAATGTCTGGAACAGATTTCGGGAAGCTCCTCTTAGAGGACCAGCATATTGCTTCTGCTCAAATTCACAGGAAGCATGAACCATCTGATAATAATTTTTCAGAAACAAGGAAACAAAGAAAGGATAGTTTTAACTTGAAAGGAACAGTATCCAATCTAAAACATAATTTAAATCTTAAAGGAATGTTGTTTGGGAGAAAGAATCAGCCAATAAAGGAATCAACTCAAGGCGAATTCATTTCAGTAGACAAAGCAGCCATGGCTCAGGCAAGGCTATTCTTAACTTTGTCGAAACTAGTTTATCTGCTATTAGCAACTTGTATCATTGTTTTGATGCAAACTATTTGTTCTCAGGAGAAATCTACAGAGGTGCCTCCCAGTCCAGCATCTGTATCAAGAAGTTCTGAAGAGTTTTGTAGGCAAGACAACCCGAGTCCGATATCACCACTTGAGGTCATGGAATACCACAATTCACCCTGTATCTCTGAAGAGTTGAGTTCCAATGCTCCAGGAAGAGGTAGAAGTTATCATCTGTTTTGAGTGCACTTAATTCAAACTAGAATTGTGTTCCCAAGACTTGAAGTTATTTCATCTTATCTAAAGTAGCTTTTGTCACATGCTATGATCTTAACACCTCTATTGCTGAACCAGATTTATCAGAAAATCTTGAGCACGGTGGAGCTGAAATGGCAGTAGGAGAGCAGCCTCAAATGCAAGAAATGACTGACATGGAGAACAAGGATGTGACTCACTTGCATGATATCCTTGCAACTTCTGGGTTTTATGAGGATGAGCCAATCTCATACCAAGATTTTGAAATGGAAGAAGCATACAGCAAACACGGCAAGGTGGATACTGATTCTTCGATACCTCGCAATGATGATGTAACTATACGACACAAACTTCTATTTGACTTGGTGAATGAGTCTATGCAAAGTCTGCTCGGTCCGAATCTAAAATGCTCCATGTTCAAGAGATGGATTCTAGGCCCAACTTCCTCACCACAAGGAAAAAGATTGTTGGAAGACTTGTGGAATCAGATTCAGTTGCTCTTAAATTCTTCAGTTGATGGTTCTAATGCTCCAAATAGCATGGTGGCTCAAGATTTGAAGATGACAACTTGGCCAACGATGTCGTACGAAGACATGGATGTCGTAGGAAGGCAGATCGAGAGGGCCATTCTACTGAACTTGATCGACGATATTGTGAGAGAAATGTGCCTTTGGAACAACTAGATAGAAAATAGGTACTAGGGAAAAAGTTGATTGATTGTAATGTTTGTGCAGTCCTCTTCCATTTAGAAGAATCTTTTCCATCTTGCAAACTAGTAAAATAAATTTTTGAGGAAAAAGTTGATTGATGTTGCAGTGAGAAAGATGAACTGACTAAAATGGGAAATTGCATGGGTGAATCATTGGTTTCTCTTGCTTAACTAATTGAAGACTCCTAATAAACTAGCATAATCTGGGAAACTAAATGGGCAAAGATCAAAAGGGCTTCATCCTATTGGTATCATGAATGAAGAGAGTGTCCCTTTTTTCTTTTCTTTTTCTAAAAAATAGAGCAGTGCTTCATCCTATATTTTATCTGAAGAATATCTTTATTCCGAGTGACAATTCAGGGGCATATATACATGTTCCAACATAGAAAAATTACTCTAACTTAAACAAAATTAAAACTACTATATCAAAAAATACTTTTTTTTATCAACTCTATTAAAATTACTTAAATATTATTGTAATAATTATGATTCTTAATCATAGCCATGGTAAATAATGAATAAAATAACATCAAATCTGAAGCGACTGGTTCGGTCCTATGAAAAACGTTGACGGCCTAAAAATTCAACATCCCATGATTACATCCTATTTTGAGAAAAGATATTTACAAATGAGTCATAACTTAGAACAAATCATAAATATCTAGATAACAACTTAATACTCTTATACTAAAACATAGTCTTGGGGTTAATCATCACAATTGTAGCAGAGTTACAGCTCTTACAATAATATTTAAGCTATTAATATTAAGTTGGAGCAATTTTAACCTTAATTTTAATCAAGTTGATAAAAATTAATTTAATAGAAAAATATTCTATGGATAGCAAATTTAATAAATTAGAGCAATTTAGCCCAAGTTAATCTGATACTGCAATGCAATAGTTATTATGACGTGTAACAGTTATGAGCAATAACTGCTATAATAATATTGATATAATTTTTTTCTACCTGCCGTTTTTTTATAAAAACATTTTAAATCCATTCTAATCTTGTCATTAGGTGGGGAGACAACGTGGTTTAAAGAAAATTACTCCTTATTGTCTTTAAAAACTTGCTTAAATTGGACTGTTTTTTTTTTCTTCAATTTTTTCATAATTTAATTTTTCTAAAAAGTGTTGGTGTCTTTGTTCGTTTTCTCCACTAGTTTTTCTACTTTCCTACGCGCAA
>JBBMJZ010016676.1:0-10977 GCA_037833815.1 Zingiber zerumbet | reverse complement strand
AGTCGCAGGCTGGCTACGAACTGATCACGGAAGAAACAAACACAGCCCCGTGGCGGGGTGGTCGGTCGGTCGGTAGCGACCGGAACATGAATTTCATAGCTGGCAGGGAATTCAAAAGCGTTTGCGAGGGATCGAGTATTGCCCTCTTCGAACCTGGATTCCATGGAATCGTACCAGGCACCCGAAGGGGAGACCGACGGCTGCGAGGTGCTGGCCATGGTCAAGGAAAGCCAAAGGGGATTTGAGAAAAGCGCAAGAGAAAGGGCGAAGGGCAGGCAAAGTTCGCCGGAGGGAGGTCGACGAAGATTAAAACAGAAAATGGCTGAAGAAGAAAACAGCGGACTCACCGGAAACAAGAACGAAGGGGAAGACAGAAAGATTCGCCGAGAACGCTGAAGAAGTCGCTGGAGACTAGAACGAGGGATGAAGATGAGGGAAAGACGGCTGCTGCAAGCTTATAAATGGCAGAGGCAAGGTTGAGTCGTCCGATCGACAACGCGAATACCTAGGAGCAAATCTGGCCGTCGAAATTCAAACCGCTCACAGGTCACATCTCCTTAGGTCACCTCAAACGTGCGTGGGCAGGCGTTTGACACGCGGTAGTCGCATATAGGTCGGTGGCCAGAAGAATTAATGAGGCATGCTTCGAGTTAATGCCTCAGATCAAGGCGGGTTCCGAGAGATTCTGCTGGAAGGGGAAGGGTTGAGGCAGCAGCTTCACAGGTCGAACAAACAAGAGTCGCGGGTTCAATGATAAAAGTGAACCCTCATACGGGCCGATCGACCGGCTAAAGGCATCAGCTCATAAAAAACTTAGGCCGATCGGCCTAGGCTCCGCGAAGAAAAATAGCCGACTGAAGCGCCGAAAGGGGGTAATACCTTCATGCCATTTTTGTCCAGTCAGTCGGACTTATAGCCTCCTTCGACTAGACTTAAAGGGGAGGCATGTGATCCGGGGGTGACTCGGGGGGGCCCACTCCCAAGGGAGTTCAATATTTCGGTGGTCAACAAAGTCAAGAAATGGTCAACCAAACAGGCAGCCAATCGGAAGCATGCGGAGGGCGATGGCCGAGCCTACAGTACACCGAGGCAAATGTCACTCAAGCCGATTGGCATCAAAGAGGTCGGTCGGACCAAACGAAGAGAGTCCACTCGGGCTACCAGCCGACAAATGAGGCAATACGTGTCAACATCCGCTTGGGAGTCAGTGCTGCCGGCGAACGACGCAACATCCTTCTGGGAGTCATTGTCGCCGAAGTTCGGCGCGAAAGGACGGAGGATCATACGGACGCAACTTTCGCCGCCTCAGCAGAGATATGCTCCTCCCATTTGAGGTAAGGCGTCAGGGACCCTTTCTCGATGCTCTCTCTTTGGGGAAAGTTTGTGGACGCGAGCCCCCTCGGGAAGCGTGCAGTCTACTCGTTGAAGCTCTATATAAAGAGAAGAAAGGCCACCCGTGGAGGTACGCGCACACGTCTTCTGAAGCTACTCTTCACTACTTTCTTTGCTTTCGACTTGCTGGTGTGTGACTTGAGCGTCGGAGGGCTGTCGCCGGGAATTCCCTCCCGGCTTGGCACTAACGACTTGTGGTTGCAGGAGCGGAGGAGCATCATCATAGGCGAAGAGCCACCTCAGCGTTGCTTCCCGTTGACCATCTACTTAGCTTCAGGGCAGGATCAATACTATAAAAATGATATCATCCCAAAACTTGAGAGGATCTCCCTTGCAAATAATAGTGTACAAATTGTCTCAATCCGATGCATATTTTTCTTTCAACAACACCATTTTGATAGTGTATATCTCTATGCAATGTTCTAAATGACAATTGAGGCGGCTGCCTAGGCGGGAGGCAGACCTCAATCATACCACATTTGTGGAAAGCGGTGGTTTAGGTGGCAGTCAAAGTCAACCTATGCGGTGCCTCCTTCCGCTCGAACCATCGCTGTTGTCGCCACTGCCGTGCCGTCGTTAGGTTAGGCATCGTCGTCAGACCCGGGTGGGTGCGTTGCTGTACCGGGCGACACATCCAAGTTTGTCACTGGGCCTTGGCGACGCGTCTGAGCTTGTCATTAGGGTCGAGTTACACGTCCGAGTTCGTCATCAGCCTAGGAACGCTTCCAGGCTTGCACGATGGGTTCAGACTTGTCGCCGTCCAAGTGACGGGTTCATTAATAAGTTCAATCAACTCTTAGCTATTATTGAGATAATTTAAATATGCTTAATTAAAGCCTTATAAAATTATCCTATTAATTTAATATATATATTTAAAAAATTATTATTATATATATATATTTTAAAAATATTTAGATTAACTTTTTTATTTTTAGTTAATATATTTTATAGTAAATTTTTTTCCTAATTTTTTATCTTTTATTTAATTATTGAAGTTGATGGCGTAGAATGAATAGTTAACATAATATTATGTATAAAAATAGTAAAAAAAATTCAACTACCTAGGCCGCCTACGCGGTAGGCCGTGACTGACTGTCTTGCCACCGTCTATTGCCATTTAGAACACTGGCTCTATTAAAATTATTCTCAAGGAAGATTTACCTAATAGATCGTGAAATATTTAGTTTCGACAATGAGATAAGTAGTCTAAAGCAAGTATACTGGCACAATGGAATTAGCGTAATATAGAGAAGACCTTCAATCTAAAATTCTGTTAAGTTATATATATTACCTGCAGTAATAAGGATTCTAGGATGTATACACAGTTATCTCTCTTGTGCTTCTTTTGATGGAGAATGCGAAGATTCCTAGGACAATCGTGTTTTTCTATTTTCTACTTTAATATTTATAGCCAATAGGTTCAGGTGTTACCCTCAGCAACACAGTGTTGCTGGAATCTTATTTTTCTTTCAAGACAAGATAGGGGTAGAAGAGTGGGAAGCTAATTTGACTGCAGTTTTCATTGTAGTATCTGGAAGAACATTTCTTTTTGCCATGGGGATTTGTGGGGAAATCAATTTGAAATTTTGGGTTTGTTCTGCATTTTTTATTTTTATTTACAGAGTTCTAAATTTTTGAATTTTCCTGGAAAGTTTATTATATATTTTCTGGGATATGTTAGGTCAGTTATTTTACAAAGAATTGGGTAAGCACTGGATCCCACATAATTGAATTAGCTTTCATTCTATCATTTTTTTTTCCTTTTTTCATAAGTTTTGAGTGGTCTTGGTGCTATATCAATAGACTGATTAGCCTGGTGCCTTGTCGATTTACTTTTTGGCGCGTTTGTGCTGCATCACTGGATTCATTGACCCACTGGAGTCAGGATGGCAAGCAACAAGTCAGTGATCCATTAGTGTTGCTATAGTCAATTGGTCTTGTTCATTGGAGGTCTTTGCTTACATATGGGAAGCCATTTTGCTTTTATGGAATTTTTCTCCCTAGGTGCAACCAATCTCACTTCAAACGTATATGCAATGATTAGATACTGGTCCTGTCAGTCTCTGTCTGCATTATATCAGTATGTACCAGATTCCAAATTATAAAATGACTTAGCCTGGTTGGTTTAATATACTGGATCACTGGTGCATGAACTATAAAGAATATATCGTGCACAAGTTTATAGTGAAATTTATTTGGTGATTTGTCTTTTTATTATCTTTTGATTTCAAGATTTTGAATTTCCTATCCCACTTTCTTCACTTGTGTTTTTGTACTTTTACAGGCTATCATAGTAACTCGTTGATTGTTCTAAACCTCACCTTAGACTACACTTTATCTGAAGTTCCTTTACAACACCATTGTTAATCATTACAATCTTTGCATTCAGATTGAAGTTGATAAATCTCATTATAACTTCTTGGAATTTTCCTTGTGCATGAATTTCTTTTTACATTACTAAATGTGATCTTTTGTTTGTAACTGAACTTTCTCTTTCTCTATTGGATAGATGTTAGCATATTCTATGAAATTTCTTAATCTTGGTTTTTTATTTTTTTTGTTCTTAACTTTATAAAAATTTCTTGATGCATCACTTTTGGTTGTGCTTTGTTATTGACCAACATAGCCTATCTGTCGCAGTGGGCTCTTATGACACTTCAAGATCCAAAGGCTAGTTTAGCTAACCTGATTTACATTGGATATACTGGTGATCCTGCTTCAGTATTTCATGTAACAAGAAAAAGGCGTTTGGATCGAAAAAAGCAACGTACACAAAGAAATGTTTTTCAATGCTTTGTCTTTGGTCCTAAAAATGCAGGGAAAACCACATTGCTAAATTCCTTTATTGGAAGGTGAGCCTTTACTTTTTTGATTTTTGCAATAAATTGATCAATCAATCTGTCTTGTTGTCTCATTATTGCTCACAGGTGCAGGCTAACTGTTCACAAAGTTTGTTATCTTTTAACATGGCTTCTTAGGAATTATATCTTTATTTCATCCTTTGTCATGCAGGACATTTTCTGAGAAGTATACTCCTACAACATCTTATCGTTTTGCTACAAATGTTGTTGATCTTCACAATGTAAGTGCAGCTGAACAAAGAAGCACCATTTGTTTTGTTACTGCTTTTAGTGCATCATTATTTTTTATTCTAGAATCTTTGGCTAAATTTCTAGTGATCTTTTTGTAGCAATGATGTGAATGCTAAGATGGATCTATGTAGCTAAGGAAAAGACAAAAAAACTATGTGTATATTTATTAGAGGTAACTCTAATAGATGGTACAATAAAAGAAATCAGCTTGAGATGATATGCACATGTTCAAATAACCAATAGATTGTATATATCTTTTAAAGTAGGAGGAGTAACAGGTAGAGAAGGCTTGTTCATCATAATGATGGTGCACACTAAGTTGATCAATTTGACTATAATTTGAACCCAGTTCAAGCTGGCACCAATCAAATTGAGCCCACACCTCACTTGATTTAATACTCAATCCAATCCAAATTAAACCTTGAATTGTTTTTTTTCACATTTTACCTAGTTTACATTGATTAAAAACTTAAAACAGCTATACATGTAGCCTAAGTTGCCTCTAGTTCCAAACTTGCTAGATAAGTGGATCCTCGAGGGAATGGAGTTGTGGGTGAACTCAACCAAAGTTGCTGGTCATTTTTTAATTGTTAAACTTCATATCCTTTTAAAGCCCCCTTTTCTGCCCCCTTCCTCATCTTGCTTTTCTGCTAGCTCTCGTCTTCTCTGATGCTGATCAATTTTATTTGTAACTGTCTCATACAGCAGGAGTTGTGCCTGTCTCATTTCTTTTTAATCACCAATACATATACTTGAATACCTATTTTCATAATCTTTCCATAATCCAAGACTTGATAACTTGCACAATGACTTTTTTTCTCCCATCCGCTTTTCTTTTTGCAGGAATTAGTTTACTTATTTTTATTTTTATTTTTATTTGCATTTCTAATTCTGTATCTGTTGTTTTGTAGGGTACTAAAAAGATACTTGTAATGCGAGAGATACCTGAACAGGAAGTAAAAAACCTGCTTTCCAACAAGGAGTCTTTGGCAGCATGTGATATAGCTGTGTTCATCTATGACAGGTACTATGCTCTAACTGTAGTTAGTTAGTTATGAACTTTTCATCCTGCATTCACACCATCCAAGAACTTTGATGAATGGATTGGATAATGAACTCATTAATCATTAAAATTTATTGTGATTTTATGTCTCTTATTTGTGATATTAATTAATATTGAAACAGGAAACATACCACTCTTTTCTTATTGTCCATCTAACTAATAAGACAGCATTGCCTTGTTCAAAGGAGAGACAGGTCCAAGTAGCTGAACCTAATGGTTGGTGTGTAAGACTTGTTCTAGCTAAGATAACTAAATCTATGTTCGTTTAGATCAACCATGTATTGATACTGGCATTTTTTTTTTGAATTAATTGGAAATCAATCCAATTGACTTCAGATGATTCTATTATAATGGATGATTCTAGCTGCTTTTAATCGATCCCATGAGAATTTGATCATGTTGCTTAAATAAAGGAGCGAGAGATGTAAAGCAATTCAACAATTACAATAACTAAGTCTTATTCTATTAAGTGGGGTCGGCTATATGAATCCTTGAAAGATGTAAAGCAATGAATTAAGGAAAAAAAATTAAAAGAGAGGATAAAAAGTTAAGTGTTCTAGATGTAAGAGGGAACCCGGATTTGAATTTTCAAAACCATAGATGCAGAAAATAGGATAAGTTGGTTTTTGTTCTCCTCATAGATGAGTGCAATGTTAAAAAGGTTCCCTAAGTGCATTGTATGTATATGTTAATTAGACTTGTGAAAGAGTACATCCATATCCAACATTGTATGTATATGTTAATTAGACTTGTGAAAGAGTACATCCATATCCATGTTGGATATGAGTCTTAGGTACATGATTTTCTTGGGCATGAGATTTTCTCAAAATGAGGACAGAATTGATCTTAAACTTCAAATACTAATATTTGATCAAATAATAGCTAATTAATTTATATATCTTATATGTTATATTACCAAACTTTTAAATTATATAACATATAGTATATAGTAATTATTATTATATAAGTATTAACTTATAACTTATATCTGAATTTATATTTTTAAAATATGAATTTATATAAACTAACTTATATAAGTTATATGCTCCATAACCCTAACCCACCTTTAGTTCCTCTCAATGTGAGCTACTCCCTTTCCTCGAGAGTCAAGCTGCTCCCACAGGCCACCTCCTTGCGACATGAGAGCCAAACTCCACCGCTGCAAGAAACACTACTGAACTTTGAAATCCCTTCCCTACGTGCAAGCGATGGGCCACCTACTTGCAACATGAGAGCCAAACTCCACCGCTGCTAGAAACACTACTGAACTTTGAATCCCTTCCATAACCTGCAACCGATTCAATAATGCTCTCCTTGCTCGTGCATGGCACTCTTGAACTCCAGATTTTCCCACCACACAAGTCGCTGGTAGGTTTCCTTCGTTTCTTCTTGCTCTCATAAGCAAGGATGACTACTCAGACTCGTGTATCATGTTTGTGTCCAACTACTCCGACTTGTATATCATGTCTGCATCCATGATGTGTCATGCCTACACAGGTATGGTGGGGTTAAAGGCTAAATTTTGGGTAACAAAGTTGTGTGTTCTCTTTCTGCTTGTTTTGGACTTGTTGCTCTCTGAAAAGATCCATATGATCCTTTCACTTGTCCATGCTGTTACATGTTTCATCTTTTAGCTTCACAATTTAGAATGGTCTTGTTGCTGTTCTTTTGGACTGAATAAACCCAATAAAGTTGTTAGCTACTGGGTGTTGCTTTGCAGTTATCTTCAATTTTTATGCATTTCTACTGTTTTATTGTTTTTTCCTAGGGCGTTTAAACATCAGTTATTTTATTTGTAGTTTCAATGAAGATTCTTGGAAGAGAACGGAAGAATTACTGGAGCAAGTTGCGCATCATGGAGAAAACACTGGCTTTGAAGTTCCTTGTCTTATTATTTCTGCAAAGGATGACCTTGATGCCTATACCTTGAACATACAAGATTCAACTAGGGTACTTCTAGCCATGTTTTGTTCATTGTTATTTTTTTTGTCTATATTATTATATTTACTTTCATGGAAATTTGGAATTGTAATGCAGCATTAAGTTGCCATTGCATGTTGGGATCACGAGTCCCTTTGATACCATTTAATAAGGTTAGAGATCATTATACCACTAATTAAAACACGCCTCTACAAACTACATGCTTGTAAATCTATATCTGGTGTCTCTAGATGTAGAATAATCTTTACTCCAATGCCATGTGGTGGGATGTTTCCCTTGGTAGAATGACACACACATAAGGACGATCAATTTAACGTGGTTCAATGTTACCCTATTCCACGAAGAAAATCCAAGTCTATATGAGTGAAAAATACAATGTAAATAGGACAAATCAATATCTATTCTGCACCTTGCATAATATCCCCTCAATTTACCCTACATTTCTCTCTCAATACTGGCGGAGAAAAATAAGAAAATTTCACCTTGAACACCTGGACACAAAATTCCAAAGAAATAAACTTGTCTTCTCCACAAGAGATGATTTCCCATAAGCTTCCAAATGCAGCCAAGGTGTTGCCTAGGTTCTGGAATGCTCCATCAATGAAGATTCATAGCCATTGAAAAATTCCAACCTGTCACATGCAAACGAGGTCCCATAATAAGAAACTGCTAGAATGGGCCCTAAAACAGGGTTATCATGCGCTTGGCCACAGGCACATGAGCCAGTAAATGCTCGGTTTTCTGTGCCAGCACTTATGCTGGTAAAAACCCAACACTGCCTGTATACTTTCCACAATTTGCTAATGTTACCATAACATCCTTTTAATTGAAAGCAATCAAACACCTATATATTCAATTAAAAAGAAATAATAGTACATCCATATATAAGATTAAGATAATACCTTATGCTGGTATGTCCATGTGGGATTAAATTACATTTTCTAATGCTTTTGATCGTGGATAGTTGGTTCCATTATGTTCGATGACCTCTTTTATTTTTGAATGAAGTATGAGAATTTGCTACATTGTTGATCCTAATTTTATGTTTTTTTCCTGCAAGGTAACCCTTGAGATGGGAATCAAGTCACCTATACCCATCAGCATGAAATTACGAGATCATAATGATGTTTTCTATCGAATAGTTAGTGCTGCACAACAGCCTCATCTAAGTATTCCGGAAACTGAAGCTGGCAAAAGCCGCAAACAATACCGACGCTTTATCAATCAGTCTCTTGTGTTTATCTCAGGTACCATTAAAACCTTTCAATAGCACCTGTTTATTTCTTGATTCTTCTTTCATTTCTAGTGTTTTGAAGCTGCTCATGTTTATTAAGTTACATTTATGGAAAAAAACTTGAAAGACGTTATAATTATTTGGTTGTTTCCTATTTTTATGTGTACCTTCATATTCTTACCCTTCTTACTGATCCATACATTTTGGTAATCCATCAGAAATATTGGACATATGTTTTGTTTTAATAAGCTGTTTGCTGCTGCTAGCAAATTGATGCATAATTTTCCTAGTAATTCGTTGCTTGAATTTCTTTAAGTAGTTGAAGACAATTTTATGATGGGTTTGGTTTGCATGAAAAGAAATTCTATTCTATATGAATTCCCCTTAAATAGTTATATATATTTGATTATAAAAATAATTTTAGAATATCAATTCTCATGAATTTTCAGTTCCTGATGATCCTCTATAAGTTATCACTTGTATGATTATAAGTATACTTTCCTACTCTATTCTATTCCTTAGAGAATACATATTCTGAGTGGGTGGATGCATAAGGCTGTTGAGCAAATCGAGAGAGTTAAGCGAACCAAAGTCGTTGAGTAAATCAAATGAGCATGTAGATCAAGCTGGTCAAGTGAAATGGACATCCATAGTTGGAATTGGGTGGGATAGATGGACCAAATCATTTGGTTGAGTTGGGTCCGATGGATGAGACATACTAAAAGGAATGAATGTTTTAACTTCTGATTTTGTGTTTAGCTAGAGTGGTATAGTTTTGACATTGTATTGTGTTAACAAAGTATTAAAAACTACAACAACTAGGTGGGGTCAGCTAAAGTATTAAAAACTAACAAACATTATTTTAATTCATTTTTGATCCATTTTATAGCATTTCAAGGGGTGTCAAATCTGAGCAAAACACTATTTATTGATATGGTTAACACAACGATGGAAGATGTGTCGAGTATTATCGAGTTTATAAATTTATCAGAACGATAAGTTTTGATCATGCCACTCGGCAAGCTGAGATTTTAAAGTATGGTGGAGACTATTTCTTGTCTCTTTCTTGTAGCATTCTAAAAATTTGTTAAAAGAATGAGAATATACCATCTCCTCCATTTCATAACTAAACTAAAGAATACATATTCTTATTTTATTTATTCTATATTTCATTTGTAGTGAGTATTTGGTTTCTGACAATTCAATTTCGTGAACCAAATTCACGATTAGATGAATATAAGCAAATTAAAAATGTAGAATAACTTCATTGGACTAATTGAAATGTACACTAAGGAAATATTGGAAACCGATGCTTTGACATTAAAGATTAGTTATGATATTCGCACACAAAAACCCCGTTATTAAATTTCGGCATTAGGAAATCAAATTTGAAAATTTATAGAAAGTCTCATTTTAAAATACAACAACAAAATCTTATCCCACTAAATGGGGTCGACTTAAATCTTTCTACTCCATTGGGTTCTATTCCCTATTATATTATCATTTATATTTAAATAAATTTTAGCTTGTTTTATTATTGCTAACCAAGTCCTTTTTTGGTTTCTCTTCCTCGTTTGATTTGTATATTTATCATAATTTTACATAGCTTAACTGGAGCATTTATTGGTCATCTAACATGTTTATACCATCTTAAATGTGTTTCTCGAAGTTTTCCCTTGATAGATGCAACCTCGACTCTCTCTTTAATATTTTTATTTTTTAACTTGTCCATCCTTATATGTCCGCACATGCATCTTAACATCCTCATCTCTGCAACTCTTATCTTTTGCTTGAGCCATAGTGAAAGTCACATAAAATAAAAATGAAAAATTGAAAGTAAAATAAGACTATATTTAAAAAATAAAGACAATTTTACATATTTATAGACAATGAAACAGTAATTTTATATTAAAACTTACAATTTATTTCTTTGGGTAGTTTTATTGAACCAAGGGTAAAAGAGACACTTATGAGGAGTATCCGTTTAATAAAATTTTATAATGGTGTGCCTCCTTATTGATTTGGTTCAAACGGTGTATTAATTCAATTTTTGCACCTTTTTTTAGTATTGGAGTGAAATCATAATTTTGTTGTTTAGGTTTAATAGGCTCAACCAATTATTTTGGTTGTTTGTGCTTGTCTTGATGTATTAAGGGGGCGTTTGGTTTAGGGGAATAGGAGTGGGGAATGGGAATGAGAATCATTGATTGCCATTGTTAATGTTTGGATTATAGGAATAGGAATACAAATAAGGG
>JBBMJZ010016642.1:0-10978 GCA_037833815.1 Zingiber zerumbet | reverse complement strand
TAATTAAATAAATTCATATTATAATTAAATTATAATTTAATTCAATAAATTCCCTTAATTAAATAAGTGATTTTGGATACTACAGAATAAGACGACTATGTGTCAAACTGCAAAGCAGAGTTTCATCTGTTAAGCATCTTATCACCACAAGAAGTTAACCGGATTGGATCTTACGAGTCCGCCAAGGAGCTCTGGGAAAAATTCCTGGAACTTCATGAAGGAACCTCGGAGATGAAACTTACGAGATGGGACTTACTTCATAACCAGATCAGCAACCTCCGATTAGAATAAGACAAAACTCTAGCACATCTTCATCACTCGAGGAAGGAGCTCATCATCGGACTTTCGAATCTCAGAGAAAAGGTAAGCAACCAAGATTTACTAAAGTACGCTCTTAATGCATTCCCTAGAAATATGAAATAGGTATCATTAGTAGATGCTTACTATATCTCTAAGGATCTAGAAACTGTTACCTTAAAAGAATTATTTTCAACTTTTAAAATCCATGAAACGAGATGTGTAAATTCGAAGGAGGTGAAGCACAACGTTGCCTTTAAGGCAAAGATGGACGAACAAGATTCAGAATCCTCTCTCGATGACGACGAAACGACAATGATGGTAAGGCCATTAAAAAATTATTTAAATCTGGAAAATCTAATCATCTACAGGGTAGAAAATGAAGAAGAATCAGATGCTACCACTATGATGAAGAAGGGTACATAAAAGGCAACTACCCTAAATTGAAAAACAAAGACAAGGGCAAGAACAAGAAGCCTGTTCAAATGAACAAATACAAGAGTCTAAAGGTGACGAGGGAGCGACATCGGAAGAAAGCAGCAGTTCAGGGGAGCTACAGATAACGGGATCAACAAGATAAGTCAGGTACGTTCTCTTACTCCTGATAAGTTATTCAAGTTTGTAAAACTATTGTCAAAGGATTGTTGTAAGATAGAAAAAGAAAACCAAGAGCTAAAATTAAGTCTAGCCAAATCCTGTCCATTAGAAGATTTTAACAAAATAAAAATAGAAAATGATAAATTGAAAGTACAAGTAGAAGACTTGACAAATCATGCATACTTAAATGTTAGAACCCAAAATTATAATAGACTAAGCTGGCATCTTAGATTTCATAAGGGACAAATTAGAAAAATTTTAAATAAAAATGTTCCTAAAAAATTCTTAATTAATCCAGTAGGCTGGAACCTATATTGGATTTCAAAATCTTGTCTAAATTAAAATTTAATTGGACATAAGGCTTTCAGAGAGTAGATTAAATGTTTAACTTTCTTAAGAGACTTTGTCTAGAAAGTGGTTGTTGCTCCAATAACCAAGAAGGCCTAGTGCCTCGCCACAGCCTAGAACCCAATTAATGAAATAACATGTTTAATTGACTAATTAATAAAGCATTTAATTGTAATTAATGCTTTAAATAGTTACTTAGATATTTTTTTTTACTTAGAATTTTGTTTGTAAAACTTAAAATTTCTAAGATTATTTACGTTGCAAATTTTTTTAAGTAATATCAAAATTATTTTTAAATTCTTTCAAAGTTTTTAAAAACTTGATAAGTTTTTTTAAAAATTTTTGGAAAATAAGTGCCTCTTTTAAAACTAAAAACTTTTTTATCTTTGAAAAGTTACACTTAGACTTTTTGAGGTACCCCATTTTTTATGTGATCAAAGGGGGAGAAGGAAAGATTAAGTCTAAGGGGAGATAGTTTAAAACTTTTTCAAATTTTACATTTTATTGCAAAATTTATTGCTTTTACTTTATGTTGGTTTACTCTAACTTAACTTGGGTTTCTCATATAAAAAAGGGGAGATTGTTGGTACCGCAAAGTAGTTTTGATGTGATCAAATAAGTTAAGTTAGGTCATGTTGTGTTTAACCTTGTCTAAGTGTACATAAACCTAGGAGCACAAGACATCGAGCAAAAGACACAGTTAGCGAGAAGGACGACACAGGAGAGAGCCGACGAGCTCGGTGTGTCTGAGGGACAAGGTGCTACGGAAGAGTACACCGACGGACGAGAAGGGAGCGTACGGTGTTTCCGAGGGATGAGAAGCCGAGGCAAAAGATTGCTCGAGGAGTAAAAGACACAGTTGTCCGAGGGACGAAAAGCTGTGGAAGAGTACGCTGGTGGACTAGAAGGAAGCAAGCAGCAATTCCGAGGGACGAGAAGTTGGAGCGAAAGACCCGGACCGAAGCAAGCGGAGCTGAAGTTGGAGGATAGGAAAGAAAGTCAACAAAATGTTGACTTTCAACCTTTATGGCACCTAGACTAGTCCGGGGCACTCGGAACCATTCCGGGCGCCCATAACCCAATTTTTATCTAAATCAATGTGTCATTTGAACGTTGCATTAGGAATAGAATTCTATCCCATTCCAGTCACCTGGAATCCTTCCAGGCACCCCTAGCACTTCTATATAAGCAGTCATGCTCCCAGAAGCTAAATAGAACATGAAACTGTGAAACAACACTTGTACACTTTTTCTATTTAGCTTTCTGATTCTGTGCGTTCATTGCTGTAAGAGACTTCTCTGCAAAGAGGAGATTTTGAGTGCACTTTTTCATCCATCTTGGATTAACAATCTCCTCGGTTATAACCAAGTAAATTCGCCGAACCTCGACTTTCTGATTCATTATTTCTTTCTATGTTTATGCAAGTGTTTTAATTAAGTTATAAGTTCGAGAAAGGTCTTTTATTTTATTTTTGTGCAGGGGCTATTCACCCCCACTCTAGTCGGCCACCAAGGGTCTCAACAAGTGGTATCAGAGCTAGGACATTTCAAGAGGACTAATTGCCAAACAAAGCACATGAGATGGCCGGAGCAAGCATCGACCCACAGAAGTTCGAGGGAGAGTTTGTGAACTGAAAAAAGAGAATGGAGATATTTTTTAAAATAGATTTTGATTTATTGTTAATAATGGAATTTGATTTTGAAGCACCTGAGGGCAAGGAAAATTATCAATGGATGAAGAAGGAATAAGCTAACTACGTGGTAAACGACGAGACAGAGTTTCATCTGCTGAGCGTCCTACCGCCATGGGAAATCAACCGGATCGGAGCTTACCAGTCCACCAAGGAGCTCTGGAAATAATTCTTGGAACTTCATGAAGGAACCTCGAAGGTGAAACTTGTGAGAGGGGACTTACTTTGCAACCAGATCAGCAACCTCCGATTATAAGAAGATGAAACTATAGCACATCTTCACTCGAGGATCAAGGAGCTCATCACTAGACTTTCAAATCTTGGAGAAAAGTAAGCAATCGAGATTCGCTAAGGTACGCTCTTAATGCATTCCCTAGAAATACGAAATGGACATCATTAGTAGATGCTTACAATATTTTTAGGGATCTAGAAATTGTTAGCTTAGAAGAATTATTTTCAACTTTTGAAATCCATGAAACGTGATGTGTAGATTTGAATAAGGAGCCGAAGCACAACGTTGCCTTTAAGGCAAAGATTGACGAACAAGATTCAAAATCCTCTCTCGATGACGACGAAACGACAATGATGGTAAGGTGATTTAAAAATTGCTTAAATATGGAAAATCTAATCATTTGTAGGGTAGAAAACGAAGAACAATTAGATGCTATCACCGTGATGAAGAAGGGCACGTAAAATCCAACTATCCTAAATTGAAGAACAAAGATAAGGGCAAGAACAAGAAGCCTGTTTAAATGGACAAATAGAAGACTCTAAAGGCGACGTGGGATGAAACGTCGTCCGAATCAGAAATTGAAGCCATCGCTGGAGTTGCGTTAGTGGCAAGTCATCAAGAAGATAAAAACGAAGCAAGCTCGTCTGAAATAAGCATCAAGAGCATTGATGACGAGGGAGCAACATCGGAAGAAAGCAGCAGTTCAGGGGGAGCTACAGATAACGGGATCGACAAGGTAAATCAGGTACATTCTCTTCCTCCTGATAAGTTATTCAAGTTTGTAAAACTATTTTCAATGGATTGTTGTAAGCTAGAAAAAGAAAACCAAGAGGTAAAATTAAGTCTAGCCAAATCTTGTTCATTAGAAGATTTTAACAAAATAAAAATAGAAAATGATAAATTGAAAGTACAAGTAGAAGACTTGATAAATTGTGTATGCTTAAATGTTAGAACCCAAAATTATAATAGACTAAGTTGGTATCTTAGATTTCATAAAGGACAAATTAGAAAAATTTCAAAGAAATATGTTCCTAAAAAATTCTTAATTAATCTAGTAGGTTGGAACCTATATTGAGTTCTAAAATCTTATCTAAATTAAAATTTAATTGGACTTAAGGATTTCAAAGAGTAGATTAAAGGTTTAATTTTCTTAAGAGGCCTTGTCTAGAAAGTGGTTGTTGCTCCAATAACCAAGAAGGTCTAGTGCCTCGCCATAGCCTGGAAGCCAATTAATGAAATAAAATGTTCAATCGACTAACTGATAAAATATTTAATTATAATTAATGCTTTAAATAGTGACTCAAATATTTTTTTACTTAGAATTTTGTTTGCAAAACTTAAAATTTCTAAGATTATTTACGTTGCATTTTTTTTAAAGTGATATCAAAATTATTTTCAAATTCTTTCAAAGTTTTCAAAAACTTGATAAGTTTTTTAAAATTGTTGGAAAATCATAGTCTCTTTTAAAAGTAAAAACTTTCTTATCTTTGAAAAGTTACCCTTAGACTTTTTGAGATATCCCATTTTTTATGTGATCAAAGTGGGAGAAGGGAAGATTTAGTCCAGGGGATGTAGTTTGATTTATTTTTCAATTTTTTCACTTTATTACAAAATTTATTGCATTTACTTTATGTTGGTTTACCCTAACTTAACTTGAGTTGCTCACATAAAAAAGGAGGAGATTACTGGTACCCCAAGGTAGTTTTGATGTAATCAAACAAGTTAAATTAGGTCATGTTGTATTTAACCATGTGTCTAAGTGTGCAGGAACTTAAGAGCACATGATATCGAGCAAAAGACACAGCTAGCGAGAAGGACGGTACGAGAGAGAGCTGACGGGCTCAGTGCGTCTGAGAGACGAGGTGCTGCAGAAGAGTACGCATGCAGACGAGAAGGAGGCACATGGCGGACGAGAAGAAGGCGCGCGACGTTTCCGAGGGACGAGAAGTCAGAGCGGAAGCTTGCTCGAGAAGGTCGGAAGTTGGATTCGGGTGAGCTTTATTCCGGATGGATGAAATCACACCCAAGCGAGTGGAGTCAGAGCGAAAGACCCAGACCAAAGCAAGCGGAGCCAAAGCTGGAGGCCTAGAGTGAAAGTCAACAAAATATTGACTTTCAGCTCAGGGCGCCCGGACTAGATCGGGGTGCCCAGACCTAGTCGGGAGGCTCGTACCAGTCCGGGGCGCCTGGACTGGGGGTGCCCGGAACAGTCCGGGGCGCCCGAAAACCAAGTTTTATCACTTTCAACATGTCCTTTGACTGTTGCGTCAGGGATAAGGTCTTATCCCATTCCAGGCGCCTGAAACCCTTCTAGGCGCCTCGAGCAGGGTTATGTAAGTAGCCTTGCTCCCAGAAGCTGAAAGCAATAGGAATTATTCAAGCAACACTTGTACATGCTTCTTTGTCTATTTTAGCTTCGTCTTTCTGTGCTTCATTGTTGTAAAGAGGCTTCTCCGCCTAAAAGAGAAATTAACGCGACTTTATTCCTTGGATTAACAACCTCCCCAATCGTAACCAAATAAAATTATTTGTGTCTCTGTCTTTTCAGCTTATCTCTTACTTTGTCTATGCAAGTGTTTTATTTTAAGTTATAAGTCTGAGGAAGGTTTATTTTGCTTGATTTGTGCAGGGGCTATTCACCCCCCTCTAGCCAGCCGCTAAAGGTCCTAACAAAAATAAGCACCTACGGCTTGGTATGAAAGACTATCTACCTTCCTAAGTTCAAAAGGGTTTAAGGAAGGTCAAATCTACCCTACACATTTCATAAAAAGCATTGACTCAGACATATTCATAGCTCAGGTTTATGTAGATGACATAGTGTTTAGGTCAAGCAACTCAAAATTTTTAAAAGAATTTATAAATTTAATGAAAAACAAAATTGAAATGAGTCTAGTTGGAGAGTTAAACTACTTTCTAGGACTACAAATTAAATAAACTAAAGAAGGAAACTACATACATCAAACTAAATATACAAAAGAACTAATTAGGAAATTTGGTATGGAAAACTCTAAAGAACTAAAAATACCTATGACAAGTAACATTAATCTAGATATTGAACCAAATGGTAAATCAGTTGACTTAAAATACTATATAAGTATGATAGGTAGCTTACTATACTTAACTGCAAGTAGACCTGACATATTATTTGCAGTAAGTATGTGTGCTCATTATGAAACATGCGTTAAATTAAAAGAATAATTAAATATCTAAAAGGAACCATTAATGTAGGAATGTGGTATCTAAGAACATCACATTTTGAATTGGTTGGCTATACTGATTCGGATTATGCTGGCTGTAAGTTAGATAGAAAGAGTACAAGTGGAGGATGTCAACTACTAGAATCTTCTTTAGTCAGTTAGTTTAGTATAAAGCAACATTGTGTTGCCTTATCTACTACTGAAGTCGAATACATAGCAATGGACGAATGTGTAACTTGCTATGGATGCCCTATACTTTAAAGGGTTTTAATCTAGATTATATAAATGTGAAAACATATATTGATAATATAAGTTCTATAAATCTAACTAAAAATCTAGTACATCACTCTATAACTAAACACATAGAAGTAAAATATCACTTCGTTAGGGATTATGTCACTAAAGAAAATATCAAACTTAACTATATTGACTCTAAATCTAACCTAGATGATATATGTACTAAACTTTTACCTGAAAATGAATTTAGTAACTTAAGAAGACATTTAGGTATGTGTTTTATAGAATAGATTTCTTTATCTCTTAACATATTTTTGAAAAATATTACTTAGTAGTTTTTCAAAATTATTTTCAAAATTATTTTTAAAATTCCCCTTTCAAAATTTATTTTCAAAATAGATTTTAATTTTTTTTTTTATCTTTTTGGAGTAGCCAAGGTCTTATCGTAGAAATGCATGTTCCTATAATTTTAGTAGTCAGCATCTCACAAGCACAGTAGATTACCTTGCTTGTGTATTTTGAAACATAGGACGGTATGAGATACTTAGGACTTAACCTAAGATTTCAGATGCTTAAGTCAGTGCATCGCTATAAATCTGGGCTTTAAATAAAATACATTCATTAATTTGAGTAATCTAGCTAGTAACAAACTAGTTAGAATCAAATGCTCAAATTGACCAACCTGAAACTGCAGCTGCTATTTTATAGTAGTCAGCTAAATATGAAGGTTGGACATTTCATTATAAGAATATTTTTCTAGTGTTTAAAATCATGCTTGGACTTTTAAGTACCTATCAATTTTAAGGGGGGCTTCAATATTATTTTCTCAATTTTAATTTTTTTTTCTTTATATATTTTCAAAATTTTCAAACTTTATCTTTACAAATTTTTTTCAAAAATTATTTTTAAATCTTTCTAAATTTTTAAAATTCACGTTAAATTTTTATCTTCACAGTCATTTTCAAATTTAACTTTACAAATTTTCAAGTTCATTTTTAATTTTTTTTCTCTTTATCAAATTTTTAAAATTATTTTTAACTCTATAAAATTTTAAAATTATTAACTTAACAAATTCTTCAACATTATTTTTAAAACCTTTACCTTAACCATTTTTTAAAATTATTTTACCTTAACATTTTTTTTTAAATTTAACTTATCAAAATTTTAAAATTAATTAAACTTTTACAAATTTACAACTTAATAAATTTTAAAAAAAATAAAGTTCAATCGTACTTTCAATTTTACATATTTTCAAACTTCCTTTTTTCAAAAATACTTTCAAATTTATCATCAGAATGTATCTTTATAAGTTTTCAAAGGTCTACATTTTTAATATCTTCGAAACTTGCTTAATTTTTTTATCCGAACCTTATTTTCAAAACCATGTTTTTAACATTTTCAATGGTTTAAAATTTTAAGTTGTGTTTCCCCTATTTTTGATGTGTGTCAAAAGGGGAGAGATAGTGAATTCAGGGAGAATTATTAAACTCAGGGGAGAATACTTGTTTACTTAATTTTGCATATATTATTAACTTAACTGTGAACCTTGATTGCTAAATATCAAAAGGGGGGAGATTATTGGTACATGTTGCACTAAAATCGAACCTGAGTTTTGATATTGTCAAAGGTTCAAGTTAAGTCTTGTTGTGATTTAACAAGTTGACTGAGTGTGCAACCTGTTTACTCAACCTGGAGAAAGTCTTAACAGATCGTGGAAGCCAGGCAGAAGGTCCAAGTGGGTTGAGATGATCCGACACTTGACAGGGGAGCTCGATAGGTTTGGCGGACTATAGATCGAGGGAAAGTTCTGATGAGCTGATCCGATGCTAAGCGATAAAGTCCAAACAGGTCTAGAACGGAAGACCAGTGTTTAGCAGGTAGTTTGAGGTAAGCAACTGGAGGGAGCGATAGTGAGGTTGTGTTCCAGAAAAAATAAACCCTAGGTCATTGATCCAACTGAAGAAACCAAGAAAATTTTCAAGTTGAGATCAAGACAATGTTACTGTCTATTACTACTCATGCATCTTACTATATTACTGTGCTAACCTTCATTTTGCAGGGAAATATTGTCTAACTCTGTTTTGCATGGAACGACCTTATCAATCGATCGAACACAGGGATCGATCGACTGAACAAGGCTTTTAGTCAACTGAACAAGGCTAACTCAAACCAGAGACCAGTTCAGATCAAAGTAGAGCAGAGTCTGATCAAAACTTGATCAGTCGACCGAACCTTGATGATATGACATAGAACAGACCAGGCCAAAGTAGAGAAGGAAACCTGGCTGATCGGTCGATCAAACCAAGGGATAGGTCAACCGAACAATCATCACATTAAAGGTGCATTAATGATGGATATCGATGAACGGGGAAAATGCACCGTTTCGTTGACCAAACAAGGTTATTGGTCGACCGAACCATTAAAGATCATAAATGCTCGAGATATGATCTCAACGAAGAAGAAAGGGAGCGTGTTCAGTTGATCAAACCCAAGGATCGGTCAACCAAACAGTGACGATGCTTATAAAATAGGAGCTTGATGTCGGAGGCATGCAATCAATTTCTAGTTCACCTCTATGCTAAATCCTTGTTCGTGCAACTGCTCTGCAACACTTCTTCAAGCAAGTTACTACTCCAATAAAGTGTCGAGGATCTGCAACGTAACTCTTCTTAATTGTTCAGTATATTTTTTATTAGCTTGCATTGTGCTTATTTATTAGTAAGATAGTAGACTGTCATTATTTTCCATCTTTTATTGTACTAATTGCTTCTTTTCGGAGATTCTAGAAAGAAGAATCATAGTGGATTGCCTAGCGGTGCGATCAAGAGATCACGGGTATTGGAGTAGCAGTCAACTTAGGCTTGAATCAAGTAACCGTGATCTCTTCCCGTAAATTGCTCTTATCTTAACGTTTCAGAAGAAAAGTTTTTAAAAAGCGATATTTACCTCTTAGAGGGATAGTTGAGATAACAATTTTACCTTTTACTGTCAATATTATTCATCTTGCCGCCCCCTTGGATGGGCACAGTAGATAGCTGTATGAGTGTTTCTTTCAATGGGATTAATTTCAAAAGAATACAAAATAAGCTGGTTGCCTGATATTCCATACAAAGAATCATTATACTAAAACAAAATACCTCTTATAATTTATCTATCTATATTTTATAATATCGAAGATAATATCATTTGGGATGAATGATCATCTTTTTACCCCGTCCAATTCATCTCACCTATCTAATTTTCACCATTCTAAAAATATGTCCTACTCTTTCTTTCCATAAAATAATTATATGAATTACTTGTGCATTTCAAAAATTTTATTTTGCCATTTAAAAACTGACTGCTATCTATTTATATTATGATAATCTCAATTAATCACATTAACTATCTTCAGGAGTAATGAACTCGATCCTATAGAAGTTTTTCATTGACTACTAGGGTAAATCAAGAAGCGTACATGACGGCTAGCCTAGAAACCCAGCATCCTTTGGTTGCGTCTCCATTTAGAAGAAAAATTCCTACAAATACGTCACAACTGGGGTTCAAACCGTGGGTACATGAGTGATAACTTGAATATCCTACCGTAGTACTATAGCCCCAAGGACACTATCCATTTATATTACGGAGAGCATGAGGTTTGTAAAATTAATTTTAATTTATAATGATTCGAAGTTTTCTATATTAATCGGTTAATTTTAGATAAAACTAGCTAATAAATCATTCAGAAATTTAAAAAATTAATATTTTTAATAAGGAAATCTTAAAAATTTATTAATAATGTTGATTAGTGACTTAGTGAGTGTAATTTTCATCTATTGTAGTTGTAGTACATTTTATAAGGTTGTGTAAGTTTAAAAATTTACTACTACATTCATTTTGATTTGAAAACTAATTAACCTAATTGTCCTTATATTTTTTTTATATAAAAAGTCAAAAAAATAAGTATAATTACTCTTAAATTTAGCATATTAAACTAAAATCTAGTATATTTTTTATTAAATTAAACATGACTTTTTTCCATCGTAAAAAATATACTAGATTCTCTTTAAACAGTGCTCAATTGGATAGAAAATATATTAAATTCTTTTTAAATGATGCTAAATTTAGGAGAAATTATATTAAGTGGAAAAAAATTGTGCACAATTTTTCACTCCCTAACTAAACATAATAGATACCAATTTACCTAATTACCTCTCATATTTTTTAAATATAAAAAGTCCAAAAATTATGTATAATTTTTTTAAATTCAACGCATTAAACTAGAATCTAACTATCAAATTAGCATGACTCTTTTTCTATTTCAATTGAATAAAAATATACTAGATTTAAAACATACGAGAAATAATTAGATAACGAAATTTGTACGAGAGAGTTAAAGTA
>JBBMJZ010016603.1:0-46205 GCA_037833815.1 Zingiber zerumbet | reverse complement strand
GGGGCGCCTGGATCCATTCCGGGTGCCCGGACCACTTTTCTCCAGAAAATCCTTCTCCTGCAAGAAAAAGTTAGTCCGAGGCAAAATGTAAACTATATTATCCTGCAAAACAAAGTATTAGCACAATTCATAATTCAACAGAAAGAGTATGATTTAGATTCCATCTCACCGAAACTAGAATCTAATCAAGATCTCGACTTAGAATTCTGAAATGGTTATAAGTCAGATCGACGCCTAAGTTCCCTTCCCAGGAACGCGTCCTTACAGTCACTCCCCTCGAGTGACTTACCTTCACTTACCTGCTAGACGTCCGGTCAGTCGTTTGACCCGTCTGGACTTCGTGCCATACGTCCGGTCAGCCCGTCGACTCATTTGGACTTCGTGCCAGCTATCCGGTCGGCCCATCGACCTAGTTGAGCTTCGTGCCAGACATCCGGTCAGCCCGTCGACCTGTCTGGACTTCTCATGCACACTCGGTCAGAGTGTTAGATCATAAACAAAACTAACTTAAGCTATTTTGTCATTCATCAAAACATGGGTTAGGCCGTTAGTGCTAACTGCACCAACAATTATATCGTATAGCTTTCTCTCTACTTGAATCCATTTCTTTGGTAGCATGAAGTGTCAAAACAACATACCATTTCGAGACTTCCTCCATATGACCAAAGAACCATTGATCTACCTTTCTTCTGATATTACCAATTAACCTGTTTATGGAAAGTTTACGCGTATACTTGAACAAAGCATTTAAACTCTCTACATAATTGGTGGTTAGTATTGTGTACCTTCTCCTACTAAAGTATGTATTAGCCCATCTTTTAGGGTCAATGTTTTGAAGATACTTATGAGCATCTGATGTTTTTCAAGCGTGGACTGTATTATGAGATCATATTGGAGTGTTGTGTTTGCTCGTGTTGCTGCCCAAAACAAGCCTAAAGTGACCTACTCCCAATATTTGTTACAATATTGCAAGACATGTGGTGGTAACAAAAAAATGATAATCGTAATTAGAATAATTGACTATCCCTAGGATGACCGACCCAACCCCATAGAAGTTTTCCACCGGCCACCAGAGTAAATCGGGAAGCACACGCGGCGGCCAGTCTAGAAGCCCAACATCCTTTTGATTATGTCCCCTTATTTGGAGGAAAAATTCCTTCAAATACGCCGTAGCTGGGGTTTGAACCGCGGGTGCCTGGGTGACAACCTAAATGTCCTATCGCAACACCATACCCCAAGGACATGTGGTGGTAACAAAAAGCATGATGGGTGGTTGGGTAGACTTTTCTAACTGCTGATATAATACCGTGATGTCTATCTGATACTATGCTCATTAACTGTGTATCAACAGCAAAGAATCTCTTTATATAATCTAAAAACCACTCTCATACAGACTCACATTCAACTTTAACAATTTCAAATGCTACTAGGAGGACATTGTCATTAGCATCAATTGTTGTAGCCATCAACAACACACCCGGATACTTCCCTCTTAGATGTGTGACATCAATTTTGATCAATTTGCATAGATAAGATGTGAATACTCTTCGACAAGCTTCAAAACCCCAAAAACGGTGTTGGAACTGATTATCACCATTCATGTGTAGTGCCACATATGTTTCAGGATCCTTGACTCTTGACTTACGCAGATATAGTAGAAGATCTCTTGGTCATAATCTCCAACAACCTTCTTCATCGCTTTCTCCCGAGCTATCACTCCAAACTTAGCTTTTATATTTAATATAATCATACTTGGTTTGTACTGTTCATTAGAAACAAATTATTCTTCAGCAAAAGACGCTACAAAGGAGAAAGAGCATGCTTGATGATCTCAGACGTCAATTGAGTTATATCTCATATGTTTAATTATGACATGTTTTACAAGTGCATTCTTGAACTCTTATCGAGATGAAAAAATCTATCCAACACAAAATTCATGCAAATTTGTTGCCTCTTTAATTGACCTTTGGAGCAATTGAGAATTTAATATACATGGATCATCAGCTATTGAGAACTCCTCCTCTAAGTCACTGTACTGCCCTAGGAGAATTTTATATTGTTTAATCTGCATATCATCAACTAAGAATTCTTGTGCATCTGTATTGTATTATATTTCCTCTCCAATTTGGGTATAATGCTCTTCCTCCTCACTCTAAGTAGGTTCAAAGTAATCAACAAGTGTTGTACAAGGATTCAGAGCCCTCATCTTCTAAAATACTTACTTTTTCATTTAGATCAAATGTCAAATTGCTACTTGTATTTCTTCTGTGTTCTGCACACCACTATACTCAGAAGACAATGGACTATTTGTTCTAGATAATTCTCCTATATTAGGTCCGTGTCCCATGCAAGAATTTGTATCAAGCGTATTCCATATATCAAAGAGAATTTCTTCAGTAATATGATCACCCCTGATAAATAAATTACAAGCTAATTTAGCAAAGTTACAACTATATAATCAAGTGTTGTTGTACATACTAATTTTGCAAAGATCAAGTAATGATATATATGATGTACATATTAGATTTTCATAATTTATCAGTAGTTGTGACATAATCTGACTGATAAACCTAGGATTTTTGTAATTTTGCATAATTTCAACCACTAGGAAGGGTTTAGCAAGGAAAAGGTATATATGCTATGAAAGCAAAGTTTTAACCAGATATCACATTTGGCCTAATATGATCCCATATCAGGCTCATGTTAGGCCTGATATGGAATGATATCAGGCCTGCATTAAAGCAGAAAGGTATATATGGTATAAAAGTAAAATTTTAACCAAAGATCACGTTGGCCCTGATATGATCTCATATCAAGCCCATGTTGGACCTGATATGATCCCATATCAGGCCCATGTTAGGCCTGATATGGGATGATATCAGACCCATGTTAGGCCTGATATGGGATCATATCAAACCCATATTAAAGCAGAAACTTCTCGTAACATTGGACCACCACTAAGAGCTCTAAATAAGCAATGGATAGCACAATTTAACTTCTTGTAACACCAAAAACTCATAATACATTAAATGAGTGTAATTAAACATGTTTAGGCCCATCAGTGAATTTTAGTTCAAACCCACTGATGAACCTAGGGTAATTGGATTTATGCAAACTTCCAATCATTACGAAGGGTTGAACGATAAGGTAGATATGGTATCAAACCAAAATTTTGATCAAGGAAGAAAGTGGACCTGATATGATCGCATATCAAGACCAACATGCTGATACCTATCATATCAACCTAACATGTATAAGCAAGATCTAGCTGAAATCTATCATTACAGTGGAGCAACTTACAAACCGATTAAGTAATGAAGTACATTATATTGCAAGTATTGTTCAATATTTATTCTCCACACATCTAATAACACCATAAATACGATTTTTATCATCACCCTTTGTTACAAAACTGTAATTTTTTTTTTACATGACAACCCCATTTTACAGTAGTAAATTTATACATACATCGCTAAATTTTTATCTATTTTCTTTTACTAATTTTACTTTTGCTAGAAATTTGTCCTTCAACACCGAGGTTCTTAATCGTTACTGTCCTTTGAACTCGTCTCTTGAACTCTTATGACAATATCTCTAAACCCTAAATAGTCTTTTGCAATCCCGCCAAACAACACGAGGACGTATGATAAGCGGAGGAGATTCATGATTGTTTTGTGTTTATAAGACCAAGAAGAGGGATGGAGGGAGACAGAGGATGATACCATGTGTATTCGAATCATAAAATTATTTTCAATTAAAAATATGGCTTAGATGCTTGAACAATGATGAATGAGAAGAAGAGGTCGGTGGAAGTGGTAAAAGAGAAATTATAAAATTTTTATGCCCTTTAGTATAAATAGAATTACGGTACGTCTTTTTGATAAATACCATATTCAATGTATTTTTTTTTTATAAAAGACCGATGATTTTTTTTAACTGAACTTTTGTAAAAAAAACAAAGTATCGAACATCAAAAATAATTAAACTTGGGTTAAATCAGGACTTAAGAGAGTCACAAATTACATAATTAAGATTTTAAATTTTAAATTTTAAATTTTCAGTTCCAATTCGGAATTCGGATACCAAATTTAAATTTATAAAATTGAGACTGATTTAATCAAAATAATTAATATTTTTTTAAAATAATTCTTTTCTAGATAAAAAAATAAATTAAAGGGCTCATTATAATAAAATTGCTTGTTATATTTATTGACTAGATAAATTAAACGATTCAATCGGTACGCCGAACCACGCCGAAAAAAAAGCTTTACTTCCATGGACGCCGGCGACAGCAACGGCGAATTCCTTGTCACGTGTGAGAACAAGAGCACGCCGGTGACGGCACAGTACACGCCGACGAGCATTCTTTCCGACGAGGAAGGCTTGCTCTCCACTGGGCTCCTCGAGGGTTTACCCTTCTCGTTCAAGTGCAATGGGGTAAACATCGAGATCTCTTTCGGCTTGTAGGTTCCTTTTCTTTTTCCGAATGGATGTTTACTTTGCGCGGAGTTCTGCTCTCAGGTGGAGTCGCAGGGGTTTATTAAAGGTTTTGGATTTCGTTTCAGTTGCTCTTCGTTGGATTATACCAAGGTTACGCTCTGTGATTTTTAATATGTAATTGTGGTAAGATATTTAGACTTATACAATTGACTCGACGCACATACTGGATTAGGCACTGTGAAGATATTTATATTGATAGTTAAAGTATTTGTTACTTGCAAAATAACTATAATTACTAATTACAAGATACTAAATGCGATAGCTTAGTTTTTTAAAGTCAATTAGTTGAAATTAGCTTAAATAAACTAAAACATGTGGATTGCTTGGGCTTTTTAAAACCATGCCCATCGCAGAAGCAGTGATTTATCTTGTCTCACAACAGTATGCTAAGTATACCCATTCATCTTCATCCACCACAAAATTTTCTTTTCTGTTAGGGGTGTCGATTCAGGTGGGTTGGATTTTCTTGTTAGATCGAATTGAAACAAAGATTTTACAAAAAAAATTCCAACCTGAACCCAACCCGAACACAACCTGAAAACCTTAAACCCGAACCTAGATAACCCGACCAACCCGAATAACTTGATTAAAAATGACTTTTTTTTTTGCTATTTTCTCTATAATTCTTTACTTTTATCTCAATACTTCATCATTATCATACTAAACATATATTGATATACATAAAAGCATCTTAATTTTCAAAATAAACTTTGATTTAACCCAAAAAAACCCCACTAAACCCTAAATTCAGGTCAACCTGAACCCGACCCGATCCTAACATAACCAGAAAACACCCCAACCCCACCCAAAAACCCCCAACCCCAACCCGATATTTTTCATGTCGACTCGGGTTGGGTTGTCGGGTCGGGTTCATTTTTGACACTCCTACTTTTTGTTGTGCTTACTTAACATTGTGAAGTTATGCTTTACGTTTAGTCTAGCAGCTAGATTTTTATATGTTTTTTATTATAGGACATGGACTTCAATGAATCTACTCTCAGATAATAACAGTTTGTTCATGATTTAATGCTTTCTCTGTCTGTGTAATGAATTTCAGATAATATCTGCTCTCAAGTATTTGAAGAATGCAGGTGGGATTTCAAATAATTTTTTTTTGGAAAACGGGGTAACTATTTATACAATAGTGAATAGATTGAAAGGCACAAATCTTGGATCTCTTGATGAAGCTATTAAAGAAGTTTTTCACTGCACACCCAATATGGAACAATTTCAAAAGTGGAAAGGTGAAAGCCTTTCTAAGTGATTTCAGTTTATTTCTCTCGTATTTTATGATTCAAGTCTGGTTGCATTGAGTTATTGGATTCAAGAGGTTTATCTATTTCCTTTGCAGCATTGTTTGTGCCAAATGGACATGTCGAAATTATCGGTTCAATTGCGGATGAGACTAGGTATATTATTGAGCCATAGCTGGACATTATATATCATGTAGTAAGGCACATCACTTGGTAGGATATAATGGCTATTTTTCATTGGAATTTCCTCTTTGGTAATTGTGGTTCATTATATATCTTTTTTCTTCACACAATCTTTCATAATGCCAAGTGGCCACTAATTAGTTCCTTAAAAAGTATTTTTTTTAGTTTAATTATTTGTTTATATACATTGTGAATTATCACCAGCATGCGTTTTGTCATACTATGTTTTTCCAGTTGACTTGGGTAAGAAACTTATTGTCCCTTTTGGTTCTGTTCCTTCAGTATCGAGGAGCAGGTATCAGGACCGGTGAAAGAGATTGATGATATTACTTTAAGATCAGCAGAAGATTCACCTTGTTGCTCTAATTTGACAAAGTTGCAGACGCCTGATGAACATTTTCTCATGCAATATGATCTAGATAAGCTTATCTCTAATGAGAAGCAAGGAGTCAAATATGGTGTTGACTTGGTTTCAGATAATGAAGCGCAAAAACATCACAAAGTGATGGAATGTGGAGTAAATGCAGAAGGGAAGAAGAACTTCTCTGAAACCCCTGATAAAAAACAACAAAGAAAAGTTGAAAAACTTACAGAAAATAGCCGCATTTTGAATGTCAGAAGCTTGCTCTTAACCGGAATCCTAGATGGATTATCTGTAACTTATAAAAAGGGCGAGGTCAAATTTCATCATATGCTAATTTCTATCTCCTAACTGTATTCTTCCTTCTGTAAATGTTTGTGTCATGTTTTACACAAATGGTTGGTTATTTCCAGGCAAGGCTTCATGGAATTATAAGCGATCTTGGGTACCGTTGTGGTTGCTCCTCGTGTAACTATAACAATGTTAGTTGCTATACTTTTCCCATTCTCTTCAACTGAAACTGCTTGTCAGCTTTTAACTAGCACACTGCTTATACTGAAGCACCTACTTGATCCATATTCTTGTGTAGCTGAATTTATTCCTCCAATATCCATTAATCTTTGGTTGTTAGTGAGCACAAAAGCAGTCTATATTTTTATATTGCAGCTATGACTACAACTAGGTCTTGTATTTGCATAATTTTTCATGCATCTCACTTTTCCCCAGCCTATATTGCTCAGATATGTAATTTAGGTAGTTCTATGGTAATCTAATTAGTAGAGTAAATCCTTCTACTTGGGTTGGGCTATATAAAATAAGTTATAAATCTTATGAGATTATTATAATGTGAAATACTTCTGTTTTCTGAAATCATGACATTCAAAATGTAGGTGATTTCTGCTCTTGAATTTGAAAAGCATGCAGATACGACTTCAAAAAATCAAAATAATTACATCTTTTTGGAGTGTGGTATAACTATCTATCGGTTAGTGAAAATCTTGAAAGAAAGACATATTCAACTTGGGTCACTTCCTAAAGTGTTAATGGAGTTTCAGATCCAACCTTCTATAGAACACTTCGAAAAATGGAAAGGTAACTCAGGTATGCAACCTTTTTCCAAGTTTTTTTTGTAGAGATTTTCTATTATGAACTTTTTGTTGGTTTGTTCTATTAAAGATATTAGGGTTCAATCTTCTCATTAGATGATTTAGAAATTTATGTTTTTTTTTGTTTCTGTTTCTAGGATCATTCTCTGTGGATATCAATCAAAAAGAAATCAGCAAAGATGTGGATGAAATTGAACCTAATGACCTGAAAATTCAAATTACAGATAACTCAGTTCTACAGTGAGTTGTTATCAGAATTCATATTACAGTTTCCTTCTGACAAGTATTATATTTGAATTTTCTCTGGAAATATCATTTACTAATTACTATAGAAAGATATACATAATTAAGCTAAAATTAATTAATAAGGTGCAGTTTATGATAAAAATATTTATTTTACTATTTCATCATTCACATTGTTTTTTTATCTGAACAATATCCTGACTATTTGGCGCCAACTCCATAGATTTTAGTTCTCTTGTTCTCTATGGAAGACTATATCATTACTAATACCCCAGTTAGTTTCTTTCTTTATGTTATAACATAAATTATTGTGTTCTAACAGAAACTTGTTTATTCAAAACTACATGAAAAAAAAGACCACCGAACTCGTTCAATTATGCTAGTTGGTTTTATATACTCTTAAACATCAAATTAACATATTCACAGAATAGAGATTGTTACTTTTGAAGAGGTTGTTGGTTTTATATACTCTTAAATGCCAAATTAACACATTCACAGGATGCAGATTGTTACACTTGATGAGGCTTTAAAACAAGTGTAAGTATACAATTGTTTTGTTTCCCATCTTGCTTGTTATTTATATGTCAGCAAAAGGTTTGATTATATTGTAATCTTCCAAATCAAATTAACTAGCTATTGTCAGCACCTGTAGGGGTGTTTTGAACATGGCAATCAAACATGCAATTGAACATTGAATGCTTTTATTGTCAAGCTTTTGCTGTTAGGTATCAGTGTGCTGGGGGAAAAAAAATCTAACAGAAATTTTTGTTTATACAATTCTTAAAATTTTCTTTGTCAACATAAGGGTAAGCAGTATTTTAAAGGAAAAAACTTTTGGTTTATCCAATGTAAACTCCGAAAACAGGACCTTGGGGCAAGAAGCAGGAAGCAACACAAAGTCAGCCTTATTTTTAGATAATATGAAAAGCTCCACATGCTTCACAAGACATGTAGACGAATGCCATCCTTCTGTTGCTTCAAGTGTTACCTTGGGTTCTAAGCCATTTGGATCATCTATAGAGTTCAATTCTCATGCATCGTCAAATATCACCGGAATTCCTGAATCAAGACAAGTAGAAGAATGCCATCCTTCCCTAACTTCAAGTGTTACTTTGAGTTCTAAGCCATTTGGATCATCTACAGAGTTTAATTCTCATTCATCGTCAAATATCAATGGGATTCCTGAATCAAGAAAAGTAGAAGAATGTTTTCCTTCCCTAGCTTCAAATGTTTCTTTGAGTTCTAAGCCAATTGGATCATCGATAGTGTGCAATTCTCATGTATCCCCAAATATCACTGGGATTCCTGGATCTTTGCAATTAAATACAGAAAGAAATACTGATCCAACTCTGAGTTTCGGAATGAAGCCCAACTCAACGTCTGTCATGCAAGGAGGTCCTTGCATTGTTTCAAGTTCAACTTTTAGTACTGATGTGAATTTAGATCTCCCAGAACTTGAATCATCACTTAAACACTTACAGAGCTTAAGCATCTTGGATGGTCTGTCACAGTTGACAAAAAGGTATATATTTGTAGACAAATAGATATCATTTCTGTATTTCATCTGTAACTGAAGATGTGCTTTTAATGTTTGATCACTTTCAAGTTTTGGAGAATTAGTTTTCAGCTCCGTAGTTGGATAAATAAGGAACTTGCTTCAATTTCTTTCTTATTATTTTGTATTCAATTTGCACTAATTAGGGTGCGAAGATCGTCAGGGGTATCTAATGCATCAAAATCTAATAGCAACCAGTTGAAACATAAGGTGACTTCTCAAAGTGGTTCCAAGAAAAGGTATGATTTACTCTGATAAAGAGTGAAGCTATCTCCACTCGTGCCTTCTGAAAGATGATTTAATTTGAGATATTTTTCTTTGTTTAGGGATAATAGCTTGCACCAATTGATTTTCAATGATAATGGTCTTCAAGATGGATCTAAATTGTCTTACTGTATAAAAGGAAAGGTATTTATTTTTTTATCATGGGTTTCCTGTCAAATTAGTTTCATTTTTTGAGTCGATCCTTTTGTAATGATATGATTACCTTCTTTCTTTTTAGACAATCAAGACTGGTCGTAAAGAAGGGAATTGTATCATATGTGATTGCTGTCACAAGAAGGTTCATTATTTCCATTTTTGTCATGTTGAACTGTACTAGTGGCATTAAAATTCTAAAACCAGCCCTCTGTAATCAGATGAGCCCTTCACAGTTTGAAGCCCATGCTGGGTTCCATCAAAGGCGCCAACCGTAAGCTAATATTGTGACTTTGTTGATTGATTTGAGAAATGACGAAGTACAAAACTTAAAAATTAGTTGGCTTAAATATATTTCTGTATTTGTGCAGATACCGCAACATTTATACTTCTGATGGGATAACACTCCATGACTTGTCGAGTGCTCTGTTTAATGATCAGAACTTGATAGCAAGTTCCAACAAATTATTATGCGCTACTTGCAGAACTGGAGGGAACCTGGTTTGCTGTGACGGTTGCACCAAATACTTCCACCCAGGTGAAAGTAAACAAATATTTAGATAACCTTATTGTAATTATAGTAGTCAGTATTTCTGTAATGTAATCAACAACAATAACAACAACAACAACAACCAAGCTTTATCCCACTAGGTGGGGTCGTTTATATGGATTTTTTTATGCCATTGAGCTCTCTCCTACTATATCATTATCTATACTTAAATAAATTTTATCTTGTTTAATCAAGTCTTTTTTTGGTGTTCCTCGTTTGATATGCTATTTCTGTAATCAAATTCCAAAATTAATATTATCTGTTAACTAGTACAGCTAACAGCTACTGTTGATTTGAACAATCCGAAATTTGAACATTTTTTTATGTAGTTCAAACCTAATTATCAGGACGTTTAGATCTTGTGCCATAGTAAATGTTTTAAGGACTATTAGTAGCACCAGAATGTCATCATATCTAACTTGGATAAACTATCTGTCTATATCCTTCTTCAAAAAGTTAGCTGGCATGCTTACTCACTTGCCACAAATTTACAGCTTGCTTGGAGTTACAAATTGTTCCCGGTGGTGAGTGTTACTGTCCACGTTGTATGGATCTCAGGTCTAGACCTCATGCAATAAATGGTCGCTCAAGACTTCGCTTAATCACTGAAACAGATGAATTTCTTTGTTGCACCCTTTGCAAGTATGTTACCATCTAGACTAAATTCCTTGATTCTTTTTTTGTTGTTGTATTAAATTGTGATTTAGGCTTGTGTCATGTTATAAAATGGTCTCTTTCAATATATCCAGGGATGGCTCTTTCATTCTCAATGTTTTTGGTCCAAAAACAATTATTTTCTGTACGCAAGTATGCCACTTGTTTTCCCTTCAAGTTCTTTCTTTTGGCATTATTTATCGTAGCATTGTTTGATGACTTCTACTTTCAGTGTGAAAGGGAGTACCATATTGGTTGTTTAAAGGATCATGGAGTTTGCAACCTAAAGGTGACTGCAGATTCCTTTGTTCCATTTAGTTATTATGCTGACCTAACATGATAAATACTGTTCGGAGGCACCATTGCTATTTTTATTTATAAGATTTGATGCAGGAAGTCCCATTGGATTGCACGTGGTTCTGTTCTATAGAATGTGAATCCATTCATTCTAGTCTGCGAAGCTTAGTCGATGACGGTGAAAAGTCTATTCCAGATTGGCTCTGCAGTTCATTAAAAACTTCTGGGTGTGATTTGACTGATGTCCTTGAAGCTGGTATCTACTGGCAACTTTTGAGTGGTAACTATGTTAGTGACAAATTGAAGCTTGATAAGACCATTGAAGTTTTCAAAGTAAGTTTATTTTTGATTGATGGGAGAAAGATATTTTAACGTTTTTCTAAAATCACATGCACAGCTCTTTTTTTTTTTGTGTGTGTGAACATGCATCAATTATTTGTCTCTATTTACACTTGTGTACAAGTACTTATACGCGAATAAAGGCTATTGGTCTGGCTCAACATAGCGCAAATAAACTTCATTATCATATCTCAAGAGTCTGTACCCTTCCATCTCCTGTTCTGAAAGTTAGAGTAGGTATAGGCGCGACCTCCTTTTATTAATAGTGTCTCTTTTTTATACTATGAATCGGAACCATTCAGAGGTTAGTCAAAAACTCAATTATGGCTTAGGTCTTGATTTGGACTGAGTTTGATTGTCTAGATGTTTCATGGAGATAGATGGCCCAAACCTGAGCCATTCCTATGCAGAAGAACAGATCTAGATTGAAGACTCTGACTGGTACGTAATTTGGTGGATGATTCTTGATTCAACTTCTGTCACAAAAAAACAAAGCGTCCAGAATTGGTCAAGCAGATATACGTGCCTATCCAGAGGAGAGGTAGGAGGTAATTCTACCATGGTAAAGATATGGTCGTATTATATAATTGACGAACTATTAATGTGTGTTGGCATGCCTTGGACGATTTACCACTAAACTGATATTTTCAAATTTGTATCACCAAACTGTCAAGAAAATAGACCACCACTACCACAGGGTCTAGTAACAAAATCACCTCAGTGAACTCTACTTCTGAAGAAGTTCCTCACATCGGTGCTAAATTTCAAATTTATCCGTGCCCAATTATTCCATTTAGGAAGTTGAAATTCCTTGCATGACCTGTCATGAGGAGATCAGCAATCAGCTATAATCTGTCTTTGAAAGCACAAGATCAAATGCACTTCCATCAAAAGTGAACCACCAATAAGTAATTATCATGTTCTTTTTGAGTCATAATAGAAGAATTAAGGAAGCAAAGGCCATCTAAATGGAACTTGACCACCCAATACTGGAGACCATCAATAATCTGTAGTCGCCACTGAAGGATCGAGCACCCACTATAGAATATAGGGTCCCAACTGCATCAGTACTCTGTGTGTTGTGTGTCGAATTCAATGATGCTATCTTTCAATGGTAACAATCGGTGAGCAGGTGTGGTGCCTGTAAACTTAGGTCAACATACTGAAATTAGGATCATCCCCAACCCCCTATTGGTTAATGCATTTTAACTGCACAATGAGGATATTTGTGTTCTATCAAATTTTAATGTGATCAATTTTCTGACAGTAGGAAGTATATTATCCTATCGTTGGAGGAGGCAATGATTTCCTAACCTCTATGGTTTATGGGTAAGTTTTATTTATTTGTTTATTTGTCATTTGTGTGTGCGCGCGCGCACGTATGTGATGGGTAGCATTTTGGATTTTTGCAGTGAAGATGCAGCAGGCAAATTGCTTGGTGGAGTATATTGTGCAATCATTGCTGTAAAGTAATATTTTGTTCTTATATTTAAGTCCATTGGCAAAGCTAGGTTGCTGATGGCATCTGCAATCTTATTTGGAAACAGCCTTAAATCTTTTATAGCTTAATTCTTTTTCTATAAAATTCAGGTCGGTCATTTTATCAGCTGCAATCTTTAGGGTTTTTGGTCGGCATGTTGCAGAAATCTCTTTGGTGGCTACCCGTGAAAAATACCGAGGAAAGGTGAGTGGGCATTTACAGTGATTTTTCTCCAGCCTAATTGAGTCAAAATGTTAACAAAGGCTTTGCGATCATTCCATTGATTAAGCTTGCCTTGGCTAAGAATCTAAAAACATTGCTGACCGATACACAACTGAGAAATATGGCATAGACATTACTTGTCGGATTCTCCTTATGTTTTTCTTCTACTTGGAATCAGGATTACTTTCTTTTCTCACTAGTCGAGCGAATATTGTCAAGCTTGGAAGTCGAGTACATCATAGTTCACACTACCAAAGATGTGCTCTCATTATGGACAGATAAGCTTGGGTTTTCAGAAATGTCTGAGGGAAAGGTAAGCTGCTCTCTTATGCTAAAGTTGTTGCCAATTCAGTTTATTGAGAATATCGTTAGTGTAAGGAAAACACTTAGATTGTCCTATGGGTACTTGAAATTTTCTTTTTTTTTTTGGTATGAACAGTTGAAGGCATATTTGATGGAGTATCCACTGATGATGTTTGAGTCGACAACTATTCTGGAGAAGGCGATTGTCAGGAAGCTGATCGTGCCAAGTCAACAAGAGGCCATGGAAGTGGCCAGTCAATTGGAGGAAGCTACTTTAGCAAAATGGGGGCATGGTCCTAAAGAAATGGAGATAGATGAGGTCTGCCCAATGGAGCAGGAGGAAACTACATCCGCAGAAGGGAATCATGTGCCAGAAATCGATACGCCTGAGGTTGATGCCATGGAGCTCATACTGCTAAGTCAGCACGAGGCCACATCAGCAGCAGGAGAAGTTGAGGTACAACTGGCAGAAATAAATCAACAGGATAAAGCTACAACAGCACAACGGGATCATGCTCCTAAAGGAATCGAGATACACGAGGTCTACGCAACGGAGCTCATAGTGCTAGGTCAATTGGAGGCCATGTCAGCAGCAAGACGGAATGCACCCGAAGAAATTGAAGTACAAATGGTTTATCCTGAGGAGGCCAGAGCGCGAAGCCAACATGAGGCCACATCAACAAAACGAGAGGACACGTCTGAAGAAATCGAGGCACGACAAGTTTGTCACATAGAGATAGAGTCCATCATGCCAAATCATCAGACTGAAGAAATGATGGCACAAGATCCAACTAAGGAAATCAAGGTAGACAAGGTCTATCAAAGGGGTTTATGCAGGAAGTGGAGAGGTGCCAGTGCTCCTGATTCTTAGCTCAGGACATCATCTGTTTTGTCTGTGCATTTGTTCCATGATTTAGATCTCATTTTGTGTTTATCCACATTTTGCTATAGTGAAAAATACTTGTAAGAATTTTATAATCATTGGAATATTCTGCCTGAAATTCTCCAATTTTTTTATTTTTTTATCTTTCAACTGTTAAGATTATTATTTTATTTAATGGAAAAGTGATGTAGCAAAGTGGTGGAATATTGTTCATGACATTATTTTGTGACAGCTAATTTTAAAACAAATATTTTATCAAACTGCAAAATATTATTAATTAATTGTTTAGATTATGTTAAAAAAATTAAAAGAACGTCTCACAATCATCAAATGAGTATCTATTATATAAAAATTATCAAATATATGTCCCACCATATGCTTTATTTATTTATTTTTACTTTTTACAATATTACAATGGGAATATAATGTTCCACTCTAATTAAAATTATTATACATAAAATACTATTATATTAAAATATTTTTATTTAAAATTATAACTTTATATAACAGCTGTTAGCTAAAAAACATTTAAAGTAATTTTGATCAACTTAAAAAAATAATAGTGTTTAAATAATTTTAACTAAGTTGATAAAAATATTTTGATCTTTTATATATATATATATAATTTATTTTGATTAAAGTGAAATTTATATATTTTCCACTATTATAATAGCTAGTTATCCGCTTCAATAACTAAACCAACAAACAAGGTTTTTGATTTCTCTATTATAGCTCATTATTTAAATTAAATAAGATTTTTATCGATAATAGATAATTATCAATACTAACCAGAACAAAAGCAGCCTAAAAATAAAGATATTTCTCGAAATAAAACCGATAATGATTCGAGACATCTTTTGCTTTTTTCCAAATTATATCCATTAAAATAATATTTTAAAAAGATTATATTAGAATATTAATTAATTTCGCACAAGAAGGAAAGCTTCCCCAGAACGATCTCTCATTGGTCTACACAGAGACCAACGGATAACCACGTAGAGTTATTCTACGCCGTCGATCGGAGGCAAATCCAACGGCTATTGCACATCACGCGGCTCGATCCGAGTAATCGCGCCCGTGAGAGCTCAAACTCAGAGGTATAAATTGTGGGAGCCGCCGATGTCCTTCCTCATCACTAGCCGCAGCAGGAGGATTCAGAGATGGAAGCAGGCGCCGGCACAGGGAAGGGGAAGAAGGGTGCAGCTGGGCGTCGAGGTGGCGGCCCGAAGAAGAAGCCCGTTTCCCGGTCCATCAAGGCCGGCCTCCAGTTCCCGGTCGGCCGCATCGGCCGCTTCCTCAAAAAGGGGCGCTACGCTCAGCGCGTCGGCAGCGGCGCGCCCGTCTACCTCGCCGCCGTACTCGAGTATTTAGCCGCCGAGGTGAGTGTTCCGCTGAATTCGACCAAAGCTTCTTCCTATTTTCGCGGCCCGATCCCGATTTGCGCCGTCTGATCATGCGCAGGTGCTGGAGTTGGCCGGCAACGCGGCGCGCGACAACAAGAAGAACCGGATCGTGCCCAGGCACGTGCTTCTGGCGATAAGGAACGACGAGGAGTTAGGGAAGCTGCTGGCCGGTGTGACCATCGCCCACGGCGGCGTGCTGCCCAACATCAACCCTGTGCTGCTGCCAAAGAAGGCGGACAAGGCGACGGTGGGGAAGGAGAACAAGTCTCCGGCGAAGGCCGGTAAGTCCCCTAAGAAGGCCACTTAGGAGTTCGAAAGGTTCCTCGTTTTGGCCTCCGTCGAACAGCCGTCGAAAGTTTCACATTGTATCTAGCGATCCTCGGATCAGTGCATTAATCAAAGGTTAGAGATGATGTCTAATGGAGCCATGCGACTTGTAATTGCATATCCCTAGAGGAAACATGGGATTATCTTCCAAAGGTTCTTACCTTATTCGCTTGGTTCCGTTTTTCCTAAATGTCAAACATGGGATTATCTTAAATATCCTTTATTAGAAAAGGATAATATAAAGGAGACTTAAAATCATCACGTATATAGTTGTGTTAAATGATTTTTTACCTCTTTGTTTTTTTAAAAATAAAAATATATATATATTTAATGATAAAATTTTAGATATTTACAAGCATAGAATATTTTTTTTAAGTATTATCTTTTTACAAATATTTTTTGTTCGAAGGGATATTTGAAAGTATTAAAAATTAATTAACACAAGTTTGTATCTGATAATTTCTTTTTGTTTTAGCATGCAATTGGGGTGGGTAGTTTTTTTTTTTTTTTTTAATTTAATCGCTTTGGAAACCATCAATATTTTGGGAAACTTTTATTTTTGTTATTTTTTTTTAAAAGTTCAATCAAAGTTTTTGAAAAATTCAATCGTGTTCTTCTCTTTCTTTTTTATAATAAAATATTAATATTAAAATAATTTGTAAATAATATTTATAGATAAATAATAGATAAAATGTATTAAATTAAAGAAATGAAAAATGTATAAATTAATAGAATAATTATGGGTTTATAAATATTTAATTGATGAGATATTTAAGAGTGAAATATTTAATGGATGAGATTTATAAATATTTGATTGGTAAAATATTTAATTGTAGAATTTAAAATATTTGAAAAGTGATGTAAAAATTAGGAGCATAAATATTTAGAAGAAATATTCATGTTTAGGATAATTTGTAAGTTGATTTCTAATTTTGTGGATGGGTTAATGACAATTAGGGTTGTAAATAAGTTGAGTTGAGTTAAGCTTTAAGATGTTCAATTTGTTTGATAAGATAACTTAGTCGAGTTAAGCCAAGTTTTAAATGAACTAAGTTTTTGAAATAATTGTTTAAGCTTGGTTTGGTTTATTTTTTATGAATTTGAGCTTGTTTCAAGCTTGATTTAAGTTTGGTTTATCTAGGTGTTATTAAACTTTTAATTCAAGCTTGATTCAAGTTTGATCCGTTTAGATGAAACTTTTAGTTGTTTGATTAGTTATTGAGATTGTTAATTTAACCAGATTTAATTTGTTTATTTTATTGTATTATCTATTTAGCATATTAAATAGAATTTTATTAATGAACATTGTTCACGAACATTGTTCACAAATGTTAATGAGCTGAACACATATGCGTTCAAGCTTTTTGTTTAGTTTAATGAACTGTTTAAAATTATTTATTTAATTAATCTTGTATATATTGAACGAACATAAATAAGTTTTTACCAAGTTGAACACTAAGTTTGTTCACGCTTGGTTCATTTACAGCCCTAATGACAACGAGCCCTTGTTGTTTTTTTTTGTAATTTTTTTTAAATTCAATGAAAAATACATAAATATTTAAGATATTTGATATTTTTTTGTTATTTTTTTATTTTGATGAGATTAGAACGGTAAACGTTCATGAACAAACTTAGTGTTCAACTTAATAAAAATTTATTTATATTCATTTAATATATTAAAATAATTAATTAAATAAATTTGAACACATGTGTTTGACTTGTTAATGTTCGTGAATTGTAGTAAAAGATGGAATCTACAGTTGGTCTCATGACTATCTGTGAAGTTGTTAATGTTCATGAATGATATTTATGAATGATGCTTGTGAAAAAAAAAATCATTTATGAATTTGTTTATGACCTAGATCATGAATTTGTTTAGCTTGAGCTATGAGTTTGGTAGAATGTTGTGATAATATATATTTGTCAACTTAAATAAATAAAATAAATAGCAATAAAATTCATTATAAATTACAACTTTATTATATTATGTTTTTATTGGACTACTAGAATATGAATAATTAATTAAATTATATAACAATTAACAAATAAATTTTAAACAGTAATTTACCAAAAGTATAAATTTAAGAATTAGAATTACCTAAGATAAATTTTAATTATTTTTTATTAAAAACTACCTCTATTCTACGCACTTCTAATTACAATTAATAACGCTCGAGTATTTTATAATTTATAAATAATCCTACGGGCTAAGTTAATTTTTAATCAAATTTTTTTATTTTTGGATTTGAAAAAAATATCTAATCACTTAATATGTAATCCTAAAATCCTAATACTCAATTATTTAATTAGATCCAATATATATCTTCATACATTTCTTTATTAGATGATCTTCCATTGAGTTTCTTCAATTCCTAAAGCACACAATGGATTATTCGGAGCACTGAGAGTTTGTGGACTACCGCTTTTAATTTTGGATTTATCTGGTAGATGAATCAAGGAAAATGTCAGCCACATTCCTGATTAATCGAATGGCCTGACTACTTAGATTATATAAAAAAAATATATAAATGTAATAATTCACCTCAACATCTAAAAGTAAAAATTATCAATACTAACACTTTATTTATCGATGAATATACAAGTCAAGTTCATGTTAATTTAGTTAATTTAAAATAATTCATGCATAATTAAATATGATATAGTATATATATATATATATATATATATTTTGATCCTGTCCAAGCGCTGAGTCGACGGACACTGGGGACGTGACGCTCTCTGCTAGCTCCTCGTATGCTCCGGTAATCCTGCAACAAAACCGAGCCGGGCGGGGTTTTCCGGCGACGGCCCTTCGACGCTCAAGTCAGGCAAGGGAAGAACAATATGGTGGCTTTAAAGATCAGAAATTACATACCTCCGATGAAGTCTGACGGCTCTTATATAGAGCTATGGGAAGCCTGTTGCACGCATATCGAGGCGTACACGTGTCCTGCACCATATCTCAGTATGGGCTTGTCAGAAGAGCACGTCTGACGCCATACTGCTACAGTCCGAGCACTTTCTTGATGGGACAGCAGAACATTCCGTTGTACGATTCTGCGTATGGCCTAGTCATCGAACATCCCTGTTGTCAGCGACAGGGATTACGAGGATGATGTTCCCCCCTGTCCCGTATCCTTTAGTTTCCTCTTCCCGGGCCGAGCGTCCAGCCGCTCGGCAGGCGCCTTACATCCGACCCGGCGTAGGTGTTGGTCCGGCCGGGAAGATTCATGATCGCCTGCTCGGACGAATACTCTTGTCTCGTTGCCTGACGTCTTGGCCGGGCGGACAGACCGCTCGACCTTGTACCCTTGCCTTACACCACGGCCGAGCGGACCACCCGCTTGGCCTACAATCTTTCTACCTTGGCGTCGGAAACCCGGGCGCATGGCCGGGTTGCTGTTCCTTCGGCTGGGGGCATGGCTAGCCGGTCGGCATAGGACAGCCGCTCGGCGAGGCCACGGGGTTGACTCAACCCTCGTCCGATCGGCCAAACCTCATTTTGACCTTTGATCTTCACGTGTCGTTGATCGTCTATTTATGAGAATCAATTTCTGTCCATTACGTCAGCTAGTACGATGATGCCAGAGAAACAGTGACAAGTGAATTGTGTCTTTGTCTAGGATAAACTGATTAAGTTTTTAAGAAAATAAATAAAATGATCAGAATTTAAATATGATTTTAAATTATATATATAAATGATTGATATATTTAATAGACAATTGACAAAAAGTCGAGCTATTTCAATTGTTAACCAACTATCATTCTTAAAAGAAAAGGAATAGAGTAGCTTTTCGAGTGGTCCTTGATACTCTTCTCTAACTTGACCTCAGTTAGCCCAACTCAAGAAAATTAACCACTCATACTACATCATGGTTCTTACCATACCATAGTTAATTTAACCCAACTCAAGAATTACTCTAACTTTAACCCTTACTCTCACCATGAAGTAGTAAGTGGAATGGATATTCGAGTGTAAAATTATTTTTGCTTAATTGATCTTTTAAACATTCATTTGGCGAGTCTATTTGCTTTGGGACAAGATGCCATGATTAAACTCTCTAATAATAATAGATCAAATATTTAGAATTCCAACATTTCTCACATTCATTTCAAGCAACTAAAATCAAGTTAGCAATACTATTTTTATACATAAAAAAAATAAATTAATATAGAATGCAAGTAAATACTAAATAGTTAAGAGTATAGACCATAGCTAGGGTTGGAACTTAACTATAGTTAGTTTTTTTTTTGTTTGACGTTAGGGTTGGTTAGGTTAGGGTTAGAAATTTTTGCTATAAATGGAGTCCAAAAGTAAAGAGGACTCATCTCTCTCTTGTGCCTCTCTCTTTGGGTATTTTGGTCCTTCAACGTATAAGAGAGAGAGAGAGAGAGAGAGAGGAAGAGCGGGGTTTGTAACCTTTTGTTTGGGCTTCCCATTTCTGATTTGGGCGGAAATCAAATTGGCGATCAAGCCGCCTCGAATCACCGCCGTCGCCTTCGATTCCTCCCATTTTGTAACCTCTTCCTCTCATCGCTGCATCCGATTTATTTGCCGTCGTCGTTGGTCGCCGGAGATCGTGCAGTTTAGGGTTTCGACGCTTCTCTAGAGGAACGTCGCAATTTCCTCCCGGCCGGTTCGTGTTCATGATTTCCTAACTCCCAGTCTTTCCGCTCGCGTGGCGTCCTTTGGCTTTTCTCATTGCTTTTGTTGATCGTTTGCCCGTGGTTCTGGGTGTAAAGCTAGTGTTCGAGCCTTGCAACTCTTCGCAATGGCGATGTGTTAAGAGTTCGTGTTTTTATTTTAATTTTTAGTGAAGTAGCGATTTTTCAATGATGTCTTTGTAGTTTGGCCGACAGTTGGGTTGTTCATTAATTTGCGGGTTAGGAATTCATCGCGTTTGACATATTTTGTAGAGTTTTATGGTCAAATGATTCGTACGAGACTTCCTGCTTGCTTTATATCACGTTTAATTTGACCTTTCTTGCTGAAATCTATCAGGAAAGAGGAGCTTTGTGATCGCCCGAAGAAGGTTGGAAAATGGAATGCAACAAGGATGAAGCCCTTAGGGCAAAAGCGATTGCTGAAAAAAAGTTCATGGAAAGGGATTATATGGGTGCCAAGAAATTTGCCTTGAAGGCTCAAAATCTCTTTCCTGCTTTTGAAGGCGTGATCCAGTTGATATCAACTCTTGATGTTTATATTGCGTCTGAACATAAAGCTAACGGGGAGAATGACTGGTATTCTATTCTCCGCGTGAGTTCTACAGCAGATGAAGATTCAGTGAAGAAACAGTATAGGAAGTTGGCGCTACTGCTTCATCCGGACAAGAATAAATCTGTTGGTGCTGAGGGTGCTTTTAAGCTAATTTCAGAGGCATGGAGTGTCTTATCTGATAAATCCAGGAGAATGCTGTATGACCAAAAAGTGCAGAAATCTTTCCAACCAACCAAAAATCAAACTGTTCCTGGTAACTTTAATGGGTTTTACAAATTCTCCAAAAACACTGTAAAATCACACATGGGGAATGGTAGCACTAGGGTGGTTTCCGCAACCACCAATCCGTCTCACAAGCCATCAGCACCTGAAACATTTTGGACATCTTGTAATAAGTGCAACATGCAGTATGAGTATCTCAAGGTCTACCTTAATCATACTCTTCTATGTCCTAGTTGCCACGAACCTTTTCTAGCTAAAGAGACAAAGTCTCCTTCCAACCAATGTGTAAACTCGGTGCCAATTTCTCAGCAGAGTCAACCAAACCACAACCATAATGCTCCCAGCAAAAATGCCTCTGGTCAAGTGAGTAGTAACTCAATGCCTCAGGGGAAAGAAACTACTGGGCTCCAGAACGGAGCAAATCTAGGCTCTTTCACTAACTCAAATTTCCAATGGCGTTCTTTTTCTCGTAGTGCAGGAGTTGCTAGTGCTACTGCCTCTTCAGCTGCTGCTGCACAGGCTGCAAATGTTGTCCATCAGACTTATGAGAAAGTAAGAAGAAAACGTGAAGAGGCACAGGCAGCAGCTAGAAGGGATGTGTCTCTTCGCAGGAAGAATAGTGCTCTCAAGAAAAATACTAATCCCTCTGGAGCACCTAATGCAGGCCAAAGTGTTGATATTCGTGTAACACAAGGGCGAGGCATTAGTCATGATCCTGGGAGTGACAAAAGAGCTGTTCTGACACAACAGTTTCCTTCATCTAGGACAAATGAAGTGGGTGGAAATTGTGATGACTTATTAAAGAGCAGAATGGCTGAGAGAGCAAACAATCCATACATACAGTTCTGTCTTTTTAATACTAGGAAGATGTGGATTGAGATGACTAAGTCAGCAATAAAAGAGAAGTTAAAAGAGTGGAAATCTACTGCCTCTATGAAACTTGATGAGAAAGAAAGTGTTAAGAAGAAACAAAAGCTCTGTGAAACTGGTAAAGACGAGGGCAAAGATGTAGCACATGGGGATGCTACTGGTCAAAAACAGACTCTTGAGCCGCAGAATGACACCATTCAATGTCTTAATGAGAACAAACCACCTAATTTCCAATCCACTGATTCAGATGATGAGACTAATGAACCAATGTCAATCGATGTTCCTGATGCAGATTTTCATGATTTTGATAACGATCGTTCAGAGAAAGCTTTTCGAGGTGATGAAATATGGGCTACATATGATGATGAGGATGGTATGCCTCGTTACTATGCGCTAGTTCAGAAAGTTATCACTTTGAATCCTTTCAAAATCCGCATTAGTTTTCTGACATCAAAATCAAATAGTGAATTTGGGCCTTTGAATTGGGTTGCTTCTGGTTTTCCAAAGAGCTGTGGTGATTTTAGAATAGGACGATATGAGGTGACTGATACAATCAATATTTTCTCGCACAAGGTTACGTGGGAAAAGGGACCTCGTGGTATCATAAAAATTGTCCCAAGAAAAGGTGAAACCTGGGCGCTTTACAGAAATTGGTCGCCAGAATGGAATGAACATACTCCTGATGATGTTATCTACAAGTATGATATGGTAGAAGTACTAGAAGATTATAATGAAGAACATGGTGTATCTATTATCCCTTTGGTGAAAATTTCTGAATTTAGAACAGTATTTAGTCGCAACACAGATCCCAAGCAAGTAAAGCGAATCCAGAAAGAAGAGATGTTTCGGTTTTCACATCAAGTACCTTCACATTTATTGACTGGTGAAGAAGCTGAGAATTCTCCCAAGGGATATTTTGAGCTAGACCCTGCAGCAACTCCTTTGGAACTTCTTCAGATAATCAAAGATAGTAAAACAGAAGCACTGGCAGAGGCCATTGAACCAACAGTAACCTAATTGTTTAACTTGGTATTATTGTCATACCTGAATCAGTTTGTTCCACGTCCATTTAGTCATTTATTTTATGATGCTGTATAGTTTGGAAGGTTTTTAGATGACTTGGATAAAGTTTCTTCCCCCTGTCTTTTGCAGTTTGGCGAGGGAAATTTTTTCTGGCTGAACCAAATTTTCGTCTGCAAGTTGAAATTTAGCTGGACTTAGACCATTCTTTCAATTAAGAGATTACACATTCTAATTAGCAAAGCGTCCACTGGTAGTTCCTTATTCCTGATCTGCAGGATTGGTAAGATGACAGCTATTGTCCTTTTTATATTGAGCTTTTTTACTTAGCTAACTTTTGGATAAGCTGTATTTTCCCCCCATTCTTTATATCATCCTTCTGTTTTATACTAAGTTTAGAAATCCCACTTATTTGTGCTTGCATGCTTGTTCATTGTATTTGTTAAACATATATTGAATTATTAAATCATATATATATATATATATATATATATATATATATATTGTATGTGTGTGGGCGCGCGCGCACTTAGATTACCATATAATATCTCTTATAGGAAACCTTTTAGGACTTTGTATTCTAAAAGGTCATCCCTTAGGGAATACTTTTGATGGCATCCCCTCTATGTCTTCTTTTGGTGTGATCGATCCATCTCCTCTGTGATATCTCCACCTCTCCATCTCCTCCTCTATGATCTCTCTGCTTGCATCCTAGTATGCCTTCAAGTTCCTCTTGAAGTATTATCTCCTGCACTGCAGTGACTTCTTCCCAAACTGAAGCTTGCTATGCCTGCCTTTATTGCCCATAACCCCAATGCTAATGGAAGCTCTTAAATGACCTCCTTTGGAGGTCAATTCCCACATGGAAGCTGCCAACTATGACTGAAGCACAAGATCACCAATCCCCTCTCTTGGTTCCTTGCTGTTTCTGGTTGCTATCAGACATGCTTCCACCATGTTCTTTTTTGTGGGTTCAAAAGCAGTGGTGATAGACTCCATCCCCTTTTGTTCCAGTTGTCTTCTTCATCGTGAGCCTGTGCTGCAACCTCTGCCTTTTGCGTCAAATTCTCATAGGAGCTAGAAGGGAGTCCACCTTAGATACGATCTGTTTATTTCATCCTTGCAGCTTCTTATCTTTGCACTGGGCAGATTTGTTTCTCTTCTTTTCTCTTGCTGCTAACCTGTATCTTTTGTTCTCTTGATTTTTTCATGTCGCTTAAATGGAGTTTTCTTATTCTTCCATCATTTTTTTCCTCCGGATCTAGCTTCCAATGATGATTTCTTTGCCATTTTGATAGTGTGCCTTCCTTCAGATCTGCAGCACCCTCTTCTTCTTTGCCAATTTGCCCATCCATTGACAATTTTTCCAGCATTCCTCTTCACCTGGCAGCGTACAAGTGGATCTCGGCAGATGTGAGAGTCCACTTTGTAGACATCTACTATCGCTTCTTCTCCCTCTCCTGATCTTGCATTATTCTGTATTTCTTCTTTTCACTCTTTTTCTCGTCCCTCTCATTGCATTAGAGTAACCTAGGGGGCACAATTCAATTTGTCAGTTAAGAGGAAAACAAAAACCAATCTGAAATATTTCAGTTTGGGAATATTCAAACTGAAACCAACCAAAATTGTTTTGGTTAGGCTTGAAACTACACTAAAACTTGTTTTTGTTTTGGTTCAATTTGAAATTGTTAATTACAAAATCAATATAAATTAACTTAAATCTAATTTAAAACTTGTTTTCAAACAATAATCCTGTTAATATTAACAATACAAATTATTATAATTTAAGGTTTATGTTGATCAGATAATATATAAAATAAATAAGAAGAAGAAAACATAGTAATTAACATCCCAATTTGTCTTTGTATACATATAATCTCAAGGTTCAAATCTTGAATCATTTTGGAGGTGTATTGAATTATGAATTGTAAGGATCATCTTAAATAGATAAATAAGTCAAAAAAAGAAAATCTCCTTCATTGGAATTTGTAAGAATATTTTATTTCACACCATATCGTGACAAATTGCATTATAAAGAACCAAAGTATTCTAAAATGAAATTTCCCTGATGATTAGAAAATAGATATTAAATTACTCGCCAGTGTGAACATTACCAGCAAATTATTCGAACAGAGATTTAAAAGCTTTATATAGCAAGAGAAGTGTAGAAGCTGAGTCAGCAATTGTTTTGCTAATGCAACAAGTGAATATTCCCCATAGGGATGTACACTATCAATCTCAAGTTCAAAAACATATATGGAGATTAAATGAAACTCTAAAGCCAAAATAGAAGTGCTACATAGTATATTGGATAGAGTTAAGGAATGAATCAATGCTACACTATAATTCTAACTATGGGAGTAGTGAACAGTAATTTAATTCAATAATACACACTCACAGTAGCTTACAATCCTGTAGTCATCTGGTTATACTGAGTATTTTCTTTTAGCAATTTCTCTTGAGATCAACAAATGTTGTCTCAATTGAAGGTGTTCTGGTTGAAGAGGGCTATAAGACAAGAATTGTTGCTGAGAGACAAGGGCCTAACAGATGTTCGGTTTGGACAAAGTTATTCCAGGTAAAGGAATATAAACTAGAAATGTCAATGAGGTTGCTGAGGGTGCTGGCCAAAGGCATATGATCGAAGGCAAGGATGCTCAAAGATGTGCGGTGTGTGGTGAGTTTCTGAAGATGTGTAAGGAGGATGCCCAACTGCTAAGAGAGGCCTTATGGTCAAGGAGGACGTCAGCAAAGCAGTAGCTTGTTTTGTGGTTGATGTCTTTAATGCTATAATTATTAAATGGGTATATATAGACTTGGTAGTAATCCTCTACTCCTAGAACTGTTAATGTGAGGCTAAACCCAGTAAACCAATATCACCTTATTAATCAAGCACCACTGTCCTTGCTTTGTTAATGTGTTGCTCTGATGTCAAGGAGTTAATGCTTGTGTGTTTTATGAAAACTTTATTTATGTTTTTTGGTTTTAATCTTGGTCCATATGTTCTAGTTATACAACAAGCTGACTATAGATCATATCTTACTTCAACTTGAGGGGCATGTTCAATGTACAAGTTATTGTAATCATATGTAGTGGGTTTAGTTTCATATTGTTAACATTAGGCATATGGTCAAGTTGACTCTATATACTTTGTAATATTTTCCTTACAAAGAATACAATCTTGCACTAGTTATGGCAGCTTCCTGTAAAGTGTGATCCATGTCCTCTTGTCACCATTGTTTTTTTCCTTTTGGCGACGCAGTTATTTTCTTACGACACGGACTACAATCTTTGACAAACCTCCGAGGGTACATGTATGAACTATTTTTCATGTTGTCCTCTCGGGACATGCGTTTGGCTAGCACATGGTGGTGTTGTCATCATAAAGTCTGGGGTCAAATTTTGGCTAGTAGTCGGGTGCATGCCCTTCCCCTTGCGTTATTCAACTGTCTAAGGATAGTAGCCACCTGTGATTTACCTTTTCCGTATTGTTCTGGGGACGAACTGACGGAGGCGCTAGCGGCGAGCAAATAGTCTTATGCCATCATAGACTATTTTTCATGTCTTTTTTAACTATATATATGATAAAGCATGCTATATTACCAAATTTAGCCAACTTCATTTTTGGTACTCTTGAGCAATGAATAGTAGAATTGTTAAAGTTCATTTTTCCATCAATGTGAACAAACAAAAATCCTTCATTGAGGGCCCTAAGTGGGATATTAATTTTATAATATATTCCATTTCTATCACCTTCGTCTTTAGTTTTTCTATGTTCTACATAATGTCTGTAATGCTGCACCTCCAACCATGAGTGGAAGAGAAATATGTCAGCCATTGTTGCTGAAGAATTTCAGCTAGACTGTCTCCATGTTTTAACATAATATACGTGCATACTTTGCTCTTAATTTGGAAGGAGCATGGATAGGGTGCACCCTTTGATGCATGCCTTTACAACTAGGTTTGCTATTTTAATGATCAGCTACTTTTGAAAAATGTTATTTCATTATGTGCATTATTGATTATCAGCATATTACTATATGGCATTAAAATATATCATTTAATAATATAATATAATATTCTTAGATTATTTGATGTGGTATTGATTGTTTATAAAATATGTTAATAATCTAATATTGTCTATTAAGTGTACATGTGACTGAGATTACTAGTAATTTGACTTTCACTATTAATAATTGTATTTAAATTACTAATTAGCAATTAATTATTAAGTAATTAATTCTTGCTAAATTTGTTTTAAAAGTGTCTGCAGCAAGAACTATCAGATGACTTAAATTGTCTGCTTTCAAGAAATCAATATTGTGCTTCTATTTTAAACAGCAAACCTGATCAATGTTATCAAAATAAAATTAGAGCTTGATTGACCATTTATGCCATCCATATGATAGATAACAGTCTTTGACATGAGCCAATTTTGCAGTGTTTTTAAAACTGGACCCACTGGTCTCAATCGGTTAAACTAGGAACCAGTAACAAGTTTGATCTTGTTTGATTGGAATAACTGTTTGCTGTAAAAACTGGTTAAAACTGGTAATTGACTCCTTTTAAGTTATTGGCTCTTTGGTTTGGTGGTTGTGTTATCCTCTCACAAAAGGGGAAGTTCAACTTGGTGTCGGTACAAGCTTACCTTTTTTATTGTATTAGTATGAGTTTATATACATAGGGTATGGATTTAATTCTGTTTATATATATATATATATATATATATGATGGTTATGGTGTCATTTTCCTGTCAACCGGTTCGACCAGTACAGCCAATATCAGTAATCTTGTTGGATTGATCTTCGGTCTAATTTCCAGAACATTGCATTTATGCCATAAATACTTTAGCTATTCAATGCACTGTCATAATTGTTCTCTATAAAAGTTAATGGAGTTATCTTGTCTCAAGATATCTGATTTAACCATATTAAATTTTATATCTTTAGAGTTGGTTTCTCTCTTACTAGTTAGAATGTGATTTATAAAAAGGGTAAAATACATATGTAAAATCATTGAGTTTATCTTTCCATCTGAAATTTACATGTATAATAAAGTTAATTTAAACAAAGAAATACCAAAAACATTCATCTATTCAGAAGCTTTTGATGTATGTTGCCAGGATGGTGGACAACTGTAAACCATTGTTATTGTTAAAGTAAAGGGACTATTTGATAATTCATGTTGATTTGTAGTGATTCTAACAGTTCATCAATGATTATTCGGAATCCATCCCTGATATCTTCTTGATTCACAATGGTTTATTTAAGTTTAACATATTAGTATATGTATTTCCTTTTATTTATGTCAGTTTATTAAATAGTGCATCATGTATCCGTAAGTCTACCATAATTGAATGCAATAATACTATTTCTTCGCTTATACTATCAATCATGTACTTTTACTTTAAGAACAATTAGACTATAACCGATGCCATATGTGTTTTAGGCATATATGCTGTATCATAAGTGGCCTGCATATGCATTTGAAAAACCGTTTTTGTAGGTTGAACTAAATTGACTAAAAGGCCCAACTTATCCTATTTTGGCAGTTTGCAAGTTGTACTATTTCGAGTGATAATTTTTTAAATATTGTAATAAAATATTGTTTAGTAATTAGTATTAGCGCTGATTGTATATACTCCAGCATACACATGCAATGCTGTGGGTGGACTGCATAATGTCTACTCACGCCTTTTGAAACCTTGTTTTTAGGTTGTATATGATGTTGCAAATGAACTAGGACTGTCTTGTTAATTAGGCACTCCTAGAAAACTCCAGGTATTGGAACTTCGAATTGTTCTTCAATGGCATCCTTTGTTGTCCAATCTAATCTAGCAATTAAGCAAAACCTTCGATACGATTCATTGGAGTTCCATAAAGTATTGTTTTGCAAGTGTATTCATCTCCCCCCCTTGGTTTTAGATTTCTATGTCATAGTTATTGTTATGTGTTAACTCCTGCTGCTGTCTTTTTTTTTGCAGCTGGAACAGAGCTGATAAACTGAACACAAGTTTTTTATGATCACGACCCACTGTCTTCAATCATGTGGACTTCAGGTTTTGACAGTCATCCCTAGAGTTCATTCTTTTTGCAAGCCTTTGGCATATAGATTTTAGTAGTTTCTTCGTCGCCAACACGATCCTTTATTGATAGCCTCTGACATCATGTATAGTATAATACCTCTGAAAGCTATTGTCTAGCAGGAAATGAAGTTTATTCGGTAGCCAAAGATGCTATATGTTTGGAATCTGTTTATGTCAGTAATCCTTTGTCACCCGGCTGCTCGTTTTGGGTAGCTGTTTTTGTTTAAACAGTACAAATTCTACTAATCAAGAATTTTGAGTTTCCTCTATTTATTTAAAATATGCTATCCGGCTATCCTTTCATATGTTACAACACTATATACCCTGTCGAAGTTAACAAGGGATCAAAATAGACTAAAAAAATGTTAAATAGGTAGTTTTTTAATCCATCAAACTGTTTTATCAAATGATGAAAAATCTAATCTTAGATGATGCTACTACGGTTAAAGTTTTGAAGTTCATCATTTTTTATGTTATTTTACTAAATAATTTGATGAATAGGGAATTTTTATGTAAAGTATCTTTCTATGCGATAGGTTGAGAGGCCTGAACGTCATCAAAGGCAGTCCAGTCCTCCCATAGGAAAAAATGTATTAATCAAGTTGGAATTTGGGATGACTGATCTAGTCAATGAAAGTTTTTCATCGGCTGTCAAAATAAATTAAAAAGTATTCGTAATGGATGATCTAAAAGTTTAACATCTCGTAGTTGTGTTCTATTTGAAAGAAAACTTCGTATACATGTGGCATACCGGTCCTCTAATAGAAGTCCCATGGGAAGAACGAGAAATTAATACATTATGTTTTTTAGTCCTATACCGACTTTAAATAAAGATATAATAAATCTAATGAGTAAATTATTCTTTGATTTAAAATTGAGTACTTGTGACAAAAAATAATTCGTTTGCCCCTATCGCTTCCATCAATCCATCTCTAGATCAACATGGAGAAGGTAAATCACAGATGACTATTAGTCATTAGTACAGACGGCTCAGGTATGAAAAAAGACATGCTCAGGTGACCAAATTTTATAAAATTGAGTATTTGTGAACTTTTTGGTTAGTTGATTTAGACAAATAAATAGTCAGGTGCATTATAATAACTTACAAGTTACATGTAAACAAGGTTCAATGTTATGATGCCACAGTACAGGAATCTGCACTGAACATAAGGTCACTCACTCAAAATTAAATGGTGAAAGATAACACATGCCTAATTATTAAATGTTTCAGACAGAAATATATAGCTACGAAAATATATCATAAAAGACAAGGATATTGTACATTGAGCTAGTGAAACACAAATATTAACTTCTGCCCGAGACAATTTATGATTGTCAAATGGTTAGATCTACCTAGTCACTCCAATGAGAGGAAAGGGCTTCACTCCGATAGCTACTTGTCATCTTTATCAGAATCTCTCCTTACCTCGTCACTCTCAGCATCATCTTCTGCACCATCATCATGCTCCTCGTCTGTCATGTTGTTGATGACGTCTTCAATTATGCGCTTCACCTCAGCTTTTCTATCCATCAGATTCGTATTGAAGTGCGCTCCTGTGCACAGTTAATTTCATGCATCATTAAGATTTTAGTGTTAAATATATAGAGTTGTGAAGCCCATTAGCCTCGCACCTAATCGACGCAGAATATCTCCCAAAGTTGCCTGTGTCCAGAAATTTTTTTTTAAAATTAGAAATATCAAATGGGGGAAAAAAAAACCGAAGTACAAGACAATCGGAATCAACTTACAGTGTTGAAATCCACTCCTTTCAATGTCTTACTGACAACAGAATGCAACTCCTCAGTGCTGGGTTCATTTTTCTTAGCTTGATTTGGCTTTGATTTTCCTAATTTCATGGGAAAATATTTAGGAAAAAGACAGTAGGAAAATAAATTAAACTAAACATGACAGGATACAATGTTAGAAATAGATGAATGATTTAATCGACACTTGAAATTACGTTAACCCATAGCCATTATTCAAGTAAGCCTATAGTCAACTCAGTGAATGCTTAGATTGATTGGAATTGAAAGGAGCAGAGCATGTAGCACTATCCTCTTTGATGTGAATTTCATTTAAGTAATGAATATTTATCAATTGAAATCACTTAATAGATATGCAAAAAAATTTCCAAAATACATAAATGTTTTACATGGGGAAAAAACTAATATCTACCTTGTTTTTTATTTGTTTCCTCTGACTCTGGTTTGGCTTTTTTTCTCCTGCTGGTGCCTTCTTTCTTGGATGGAGGTTTCTCCTTAGCCTTGCCTTTTCTATCAACTTCTTTTTTGGTTTTTGAATCTGAAGGTGGTTCAGAATCACTACCATCTAAAGAATCACTTTTTCTTGCAGAAGATGTAGAGGTACTTTTTTTAGTGCTATAAGCAGACTTAGTTCTTGAACTTTTCTCTTTTGCTGAGGTCATGGTTTCTAGTTCATTCATCTCCTTACCAGAATGCTTTTTGCTTTCTGGAGGTGAACTTGGTTCATCTTCACTAAACACATCTAAATCATCTTCTGAATCTTTTCCAGAAGGGATCTTTTTAACAGGAGTAACCTTGCTCTTCTTGGATGGTGCAATGGTCTTCTTTGTTTGCTGGGCAGCAGAACCTTTATTGGTTGGAGCAGGTTCATTTTGTTCTTCCTCATCTTCACTCTTACAGCGTTCACTCTCTTCTGAAGAATCCCCATCATCTTCACCATCTTTTGTTTCATCCTTTGCATCACCAGAAACATTCTCTTCAGTATCTCCATTCTCATCTGCAGTGGGTTGTTTGTTACCAGTTCTTTGTTTCTGTACAAAAAGAGGAGCTCTTCAGGTTAATGCCATAAACTTAGAAAATTATTCATCAAAAAACACGAAAACTGGATAATCAACCGACTCTAAATGAAAATGGTTGGCTGTACATATTGAAGATTGAAATTATTAAAGAAGGATTTAATTCACATATAACTGTCCAAAGTAATTATGATCAGGAATTTATAGCTTAATCTTTCTACCCTATTGAGCAAAGATTTCAGGTGGGCTACTATCTGACCATATTATTGCTTTCCAAACCTCATAACTTCCAAGTAACTGAAGAACATTCAAATGGTCAACAGTCCAAGACAATCCTTATAATGTATTAATGCGTAGAAAAACACTTTCTAAAGATTGTAATAAGGCAGTTGTAGAATAGTTCGTTCACAGTTTTGATAGATTTCAAACTGCTAAAGGTTACTTTTCCATATGTCCAAGCACCCATCACAGGACAAGATTTACGCCCTTTTGCATGGCAATAAAAGGGCCCACATGGAAGGATGGGGCAACTTCACTGTGTTCTCTGATAACTGAACAGTCAACAATTTCCAGGGCGAAAGAAGTTCCTGCTTAGTTTCTTCAAAGAATTTTGCAAATATTTCATTATGCTCTTGCCGATGATAAACAATCATCTTACAAGAAATAACGAGTCCTTTTTTTTGGTTCATGGATAAAGTTATTCTTATGTCCTGAAGTATTCCTTTTGCTATTTTGGCAATAAATAGAATTTGTCATAATCAAAGTATTTGTCCAACTGTATCTTTAATATAATATGCTGCATCTTTTATTTAAAAGAAAAGGCGACATGATATTTAACATGCTAAACTTCTTGGTCTAATCAAAACTTGATTGGTGAGTGACAATGGACTACTGAGATGAATACAAGCCATGTTATTTACCACTTGGTTGTCTATGTGGGTCTTATCCCTCCTACTAGATCTTAGTGCCAATTACCATTCTAAACAACCAAAGAGTTAACATGGAGTCAAATTCCTCACTAATGGACCAACAAACAAAGCAAAAATTATGCATTTGAAAAAAAAAGCTTACCGCATTCATGGTGGCAAAAAAGCGAATATACTCGCCCTCAGCGCCCCCGTCAACCCGTCTCAGGGCCAACACGGAGGAGGTAATCACGGGCGGTTACTAGCCGGGCTACTAGCCTTTGGAATAGTGACTAGCACATAAAGGAGGCAATTTAAAACTTACCGCATTGATACGTCAACATAAAAAAGAGAGAGAAGAAATCAAAACGACCTAATATTACACAGAAACGTCAAATCATCACTTTCCAGACATTTTAATTGCTTAAAGTGAAAGGAATAATACCAGTCCTGCCTATGTTGAGTGCCAAGTTAACACAAATGTCATATGCAAAGTAAATTCAAAATAAAATTTCTCCTTGGCCAAACCAATCACTCAAATTAATCAGAATTAAATAATACAGAAAACACACCTTGTTACTTTTTTCTGAAGAAATGCCTCTAGATATTCCTTTTGACTGCCCCTGTCTCTTCCCTTTCTAGAACAATAAGATATTGAATACTGGATCACTCAAGTACTCAACAATTATAAAGGCAAAAACCAAAGGAAGTTTAAAACTACAATAAATATAAGCCCTCCACCTTTTCTGAAAGTATTACATCTCTAGTAATGCAAGGCGACTCCAAAAATTCCAATAAATTTGACACAATTTCTTCCTGAAAATAAAAAATTAAGATACATTAAGTGTATTGGAAAAACCATTGCATGTGGCTACTGATTAACGTAAGGTTATTGTTAATTGTATACCTTTTTGGTAGTGGTCTTTACAGCATGAATATCAAGTAGATCGCAGAAATCAAGCAATCTTTCCTTAGTATACTTGTCAAGTTTTTCTTTCACCCTTGTTCTCTGTTTTTCCTAAACAAAACAAATAATTTGGCCATGATAAATTCAGAACAATAGTTTAACTAAATGTTAAATATTTCCATCAGATAATTTTTTTCTTAGTTTGCCTCAGAATTAATCCAATAACTCCAATAACAATATTCAATTAAATACTAATGTCAGTCTGACCTTAATCTCCAACTATCAAACATGGTTCAGTATTGCTAGAAGAACAGTTTTCTATGGAAAATAGGACCAAAATCAGTAGAAAAATGAAATAAAATTATATGATGTGTGAGATAACAAAATGTGTTTTAAACACCACTAAAAATTATGCATATCATGCATCCTGACTACAGCATAAGTTGGCAGTGGAATTGTGAAAAGGAATATAAGAAGAAAAAAAATTCTGTGGTTACAACATGATTGGAAAGCAAACAAAGAATATCTTAAATCCTGTGAAAATATATCAGAACTATGAGAATAAGGATCAACTGTGGGATCCATCCAATCATTTTTTTATATTTGTTTAGTTTTGGTTCTGGATCATATAAACCCCTTAAAGGTTTAATATTGGTCCAACTTTGGTTCTGCCTAGTATAAGACCAAAGGGATCATATGCATTATGATAAACAAACAAACAAAAATGCTAATATGAAAATAACATACTATTGTTGACATTTTTGTTTTGTTGGAACTAAGTGTTTATAATTTTATATTTAACAATTTCAAGTATGCTCCTACAACATGGTAAAAGTGGAAGGACTAGAAAAAATTACCTCATTTTGACTCCACACAAATCCAGAGAACTGCAGGATATTCCTCTTAAGATAACGTACCTGAATGATATTCAAATTATTCCAGGAAGAAAAGAAGTGATATGTATAGAAGTATTCCAGTAATCACAGAATCTTACAGTTGATTTTCTTCCAAAGAGAAGGGTATGAAGAGCTCGAAGATTCTCATCAGCTTTTCGTTTAGATAGCTTGAATGAAACTAGCATGTAGCAAAATCATTAGGAAATCAAGTTAAAACATTAGGAAATCAAGTTAAAACAAAATGTGTTTGGCTTGTATCACAAATAAACTTTAATAAACTTGTACTTCTCTTATCTAGTTATCTCACACAAGAATTCTTCTTCTTTATCAGATTACAGGTAACAGTGATCCGTACATACTTCTATGTATATAAAACCATATAACCACAGCGCTACATCCCCAAAAAATTGCAAAAAAGCAGTGCTGCAAATTAAATGGAATTATGAGATTTATCCTGCCACTGAATTTATGAAGTTAGTTGCAAAGACGGATGAATATTAACTGTAATTAAAGTTAGATATCTCAGAACTATTATTCAATAAAGAGATATTTATGCAAAGCTTCTGAAATTTCTCGTGTGGTCATAATGTGCTTATTGCCAGGATGCAGAACAGTTACAAAAAAGCACACAAACAATTAGTGGAGCAAACATGAAAATGTCAAGATGCACATACCAGATCACTAGAAAAGAGATTTTATTTTTTTAAGAAAAAAATCCCAACAATCTGAGAGCAACAAGGTGTAACTTCAATAGGTCATAAAATGAGAGAAAACAGGTCACGATAACATGACGAAGACATAATTAGGGGAATAAGACCATTTAATGTAGAGATTTGAATATCACTAGTATTAGCATTTAGCAATATGGTTTTCCATAGAGTTTAATAGAGGGATAATATCCATGTAGTTAAGCCCAAATAGTTGGGACTAACATAGTTTGTTGTATCAAACTTTATGTATAGGCTACTTAAAACATTTATATATTATTAGCAATATATTTTTACATAAGTTTCAATGATGGGATATAATCTGCAAGCAGTTCAACACTATCTATGACTATCATAAATTTTGATTATATCACCCCAACAGTGGTCTTTTTTTACCCTTGCAAGTAACAACTTCAAGAAATATTCATCTTTCAGTATCAAATATTATTAAGTCAAATAATTAAAAGATGCCTAAATCACTTAGTGTTTCTATAAAAAAAAGCTTACATAGAACTCAACGGCAATATCAGATAAATGTATCAAACCTAAAGCATAGGGATGCATGCTATGTCATTTTTACACTGAAAGGTAATGAAAGTTGAATAGAGAATTATAAGCTATCACATTCAATGTACTATTAAGTGGTTGCAACAGAGTAACATGTAAAGCAAATAAGCAATAAAAGATATCTTTTCAAGTTGAATAATCTCCTTTAGTCTATTCAAGATAACAGGCTACAAATTGTTAGTGTAGAATGTTTAGCATCACCTACTGTTTTTCAATCAATGATCAATGACAAGTAGTGTGTTTCATATGCATTGACTGTTTTAACTGATAAGTGATATTCTAATATTTTCTTATCCTTATACCTCTTATGCTGTTAGACATAATAAACCCATTTCTTCCAACTCATCATGATCATCAAACCCTATTTGACCTAACCATTTGGAGTTGGCTACACGGATTTCGTCCCGCCATTGGTAGCCAAAAAGGTGGAATCCGTCACCCTATTGGTCCCACACGATCAGCCCTACACGGTTGGCCCCATGACCATCTGTGATGAGGTAAATCGGAAAGATATAGTTGACCAATGCAAAGAGGGCTTTTTTTCCTCGGCTTTGCCGTGGAATTTTGTCCATCCATTGAGCCTTATGTAAGAGTATCTCACTAGAAAAATCAGGTTAAGACTCATACTCAGAGACTTAAAGTTTAGACAATTTAGAAGTTGATTGTTTAACACAAATTTGTGTCAAGCTTGGGACTGACACAGATTGTTTCCCCATTTCCTTTAAGTACAACGACCAAATTCAAGAATTTACTTTAAAATTGTCCATACTGCCACAGTCTGCTTTCGTGCATTCGAGCAATATCGATAGCTACTCAGAAACAACAAAGATTTTATAAGTTCCCCAATGACTCTTCATTTCCATCCCCAACAAGTTCATGTCCACACTCTGCATACTAATCTTGTGTACATGTTGCTACTTAGTTGCTACACACAATCAGTACTTAATTCTTACAGTGACAACAAGACATATATTAGTCACAACTACTATTTTTCTCCTAATACTCAATAAAAATACCATTTCAAATAACATCTTAAAACATTAATCACTTCAACCATATAGATTTTATTAATGAATAACTGCACACTAATGCTACTAAGAATCCGATCACTATCAACTCCATTGTACTCAATAAAGAAGGTCGTAGCCCAGGCTTAATTCTGTTATACTTAAGGAATGTTAATTCTTGCTTTGCCTAGACTCAAACTAATTATTTTGCAGCAGACATATATAAATGTTTCTTTGCCTTAGGTCATATAAAATGCCATTAGTCAGAACACACAAACCATTCTCCATGTTAACCATTTTTGATAATTCAATTCGAAGCAACTTCTTCACTCTCTTCCTGTTGACAAATAAATCCAATATATTTAAATGTTAATAATTGAAGAAATATCCTCCCCACGACCCCACCTGTCATCTCCACTTAACTCGTCTCCTTTATTCTCCCTTGCAGGTTATTTATACATAAATGGTTTCACTTGTCAAAAGCAAAAGGTGACTTTCCATGTTTCAACTTTATCTAAGAAGATTAAACAAAATGCAATAGATACATAAATCTCGGGCTGGACTAGATTCAGCAAAAACAAGGGTGTTTTTTTTTTTTACCGTAGCACACATTTCAATATTTCACTCAATTCCAGTAGATAAGGGGGGAAAAGATTAGAACAAATAGAGTAAATTGGGTAGGGTAGTACCATTGGGTATGTCTTTCAGCTTCTGACCAGAACCCTAAAATTCATATAAAATATCTTGATATCAAGAGCAAGAAAAAGAAATACTTCCAATAGAAACGAGGAAAATAACTAAGTTGTTTCCATTCAAACAAGGAGCTACAATTAACCTGCTCGAAAGACGGTGTCTTTGGCACAGAGATTTTACGCGGAGACATCGCAGCGAACCTCTCGACCCTTTTCCGCTCCCTCGACGGCCTATCTACCGGCGTGACCCCTTCCCTCGCAATCGACCTCCGTTTTGACTCCTTCTTCGCCGTCCCTTCCTCCTCCCCCTCACCTCTCTGCTCCCTTCCTCTCCCTCTCTTCCGCTTACCCTCCATCGCCGCTTCGTCCGCCCCTTCTTCGCCTTCCTCCTCTACCTCGTTGCTCTCTTCGTCACCTCCAGCCTCAGCCAGTGAGGCAGGCGAGCCATCCTCGTTGCTCTGCTCGTTGACTTCATCCTCAGCGTCTTCGGCAAGGGATCCTCCGGCGGTGCTGTTGGTCTCTACCGTTGCTGCTTCGGAGTCCATGAAGAAAACCCTAACGAGACGTAAAGAAGGGAGGGCAGCGGTCGCGGTGATCACTGAGGCGGCAGTGAGGGTGTTTGGAGGGCGGAAGCGCTCAGGGATGCAGTGTCTTAACGCTTCACCTGAATCCTGTAATTTACGGATAATATACCATTATACCTTAACCAACGGGTGACTTTCAGCATGATACAGCCATTAATAATTAAGTATTTGGTGTTGTGTGTGCTGGAGTGATGGCGGATACAAGAAGGGGAAGGGGGTAGTTGGATCTCGGGCACATTTTTGATTTGGAAGGATCGTAAATAATTGGATTCAAAACTTGATGCGGAAATTGAAGGCGGGATGTCCAAATTTAATGTTTTTTTTATGAATTAATTAAGTATATGGAGTTTGACTATTCGAATTTTCCCCATTCCTATCCTTTTATATTTTTTCTGTAAACAAAATTAAATAATCTTCCAAAGTTTCCAAAATATCTAAAGTACTTTAATTTTAAAATTATCAAATCACTAATTCGTATTTACAAGAATTATTAGAGAGCTTTGTTCGTCTAATTTTTAAAATGTCTAATTTTATAAGTCTAATTCTCAGACTAATAATTTTAAATTTATAAAATGTCTAATTTTATAAGTCTAATTCTTAGAATAATAATTTTTTAAATATAAATTGATAATTTTTTTAAAGTTATAAAATTAATTAATTTGATAATTTTATAACTGATACATGATTTAGATATTTCAAAAATTTTACATGATTCGATAAAAAGGCTCGATAATCATTTTTCTAAATCGTGAGCTCTTTGGTTTGAATTATTATTAAAAATATATTTTTGTACACGCTAAAATAAACTTATATAATAGTAAAATCAGTAAATGTCTATGGAAGGAGATTTGTGACGAGGCATCAGGTATATATGGAAACATTTGACATATGCCTAGCTCGGACTAACATAATTAGACTGTATAACATCTCAATTATCAACCCACTAGAATCTAAAAACATGGTTTTGATATTCATTACTACAATGTTCATGATATGTCCATAGGAATATTGATCTTAAAACACAACACACTATAACAGTATCTTCAACTACCATACTGTAGGTAAGTGCTATCATAGAATGTACATGCTTAAGCTTTCAGTCAAAAAAAAAAAAAAAAAAAAACAATTTAAGTTTGTACATGGATTAAGGGTGAGTTTGCATCAGTATATGGGGCATCGGCCGAATCTTTCATATAACCTATTCAAAAGACAGTTATTGCCGGGTCAGCGGAGGCGGTCCTGATGGCAACGGTGGTTGAACAACAAGATTGGATCCTTCGGGAGGTTGAAAGCTGTAGAATGGACTTGGAGCACTTAGATTGGGAAGCATCCCAAACATCGGATAGTTCGGAAGCGGTGGTGGAGCTGAGCCATAAGCGTAAGGGACGCCTGTCATAGGCCCTGCTACAGACTGCATGAACTGGACAGAAGCTGATGGCGATGGTGTTGCAAGTGACACCGAAGTGGATGGTGGCTCCAGCAGATTAGGAGATGGAGACTGCAGAGGCGGAAGCAGATGCATTGCTTCTGAATGTGAAAATATGGGCATTGGCACTTGGAGCAGCGGGTGAGGTGGCGGCAAGCTGTTTTGTAATTTAGGCCTCTTGCTGTCAGGGGATTCTTCTTTATTGGCCTGGCCAAGTGCACCCTCTGAGGCAAGAGATGAGAGGACAAAGCTGAGCATTTGGGCAGAAGAGGCAGATGCTGTGAGTTTCGCTGCAACTGCAGCAGCTTCTGTTTTCCTGTTCTCATCCGTGAGAGAAGGTTTGATTTCAGTGAGAGGTTCTTCCTGGGTGCATCTGCTCAGGGTGATTTGTGTATCAGTAGCAGAGCTGGCAGTAGCTTCTGGTGCAAAGCCAGGAGGGGCAACAGAGAAGGCCTGTGATGACTCTATCGGGTTCTGTGCGTCTGGCTGCTGTTCGACATTGAACTGTGATAAGGTGTTACCCGTTTGCTTGCAACGTAGTTCAGCAACCTGGAGAATATGTGAGATGCAATATGACCAGTTCGAAAAATAAATTTTGGAAACCAACAATGACCAAACTACAATATGATGAAAAAGAATCATTACTTTTATCTTTTAAAAAAAGTGCATGAATATGTGATACAGTATTCATCAAACAAATGCAGCTTGTTTCAAATTAAATCACAGTTGTTAAATAGAGAAAAATAGCATGAAAATTAACATTTCTGCTATTTGGTCCAACAAATTTTTGCATTCCATAGGTAAGAACACTAAGACTTTACCCCTGAAAGAGAGACTAACCTCTCGATAAGAATAAATTTTAGAAATTCACAGTATATATGTAAAGGTAGCCCGGTGCACGAAGCTCCTGCCAATGTGGCGTCCCGGGGAAGAGTATTGTACGCAATTTTACCCTACTTTGTAAGAGGTTGTCTCTGAGACTCGAACCCGTGACCTCTAGATCATATGGCAACAACTTTACCGTTGAGCCAAGGCTCACCTTCAAATCCACCGTTATCATATAGCAAATTAAATTTAGATGCATTTTCCTAAACAATTATTGAACTTAAACACTGTTATCAGTAACATAACTGTCCTTTATGTCAAAGGAATTCTGCCCTGTGCTGCTAAGGCACTTTCAGGTAGGCATGTGATGCACAGAATAAGACCTAGTGAGGACTAGCCATTGAGAATGCCAAAATCATGCAGCAGCTTCGGTACCAACTACTGGTATGATTTGGCTTTCTGGGCAAATTAGCCATTAAGATGGACTTTACACATCTTGGCAAGCTCCAAGATTTGACAACTCAAGATCTGAGAGAAGGCCAATCCAATGGGTTTTTGCCAAATTCATTTTGCCATGTACTTGTCCAGTCGATGGTAAAGGGATCCAGATAGAAGGCTAAGCCTATGAAATCATCAATTTTGGTTCTCGATAAAGAGAAATAGTAGACACGTTGTTGAAGTACCAGCAAGGGAAAATACATCTGGTAGGGAACTGATCACAAATCAGGAATCCAGACTGCTAAACAAGAAGGCAGAAAGTTGAGAATATCAAGCAAATGGAAAATGCAGTAAGATATGTGGTTTCAAGCTAAATTCAGAATGTTAGCATTCCACTAGAATTAATTTACAAATATCAATTAGCACAATTTAGCCAAAAAGAATTATTTATATCCTTGTTTTTACCATATTTTCCAAGACAACCTCAAGTAATCGAATCACACATGGCCCGTGCATATTTCCAAGGATCTGATAACAAAGTTACTAATCAGCTCTGTTCACATACTTAGTGTTAAGTGTTTGTTGAGGTCACATTGATTTTCAAAGGGGTAGAAGATAGACTAATGGCTGAGCATCCAAATATGCTTTATCAGAAAGAAAGAAGGCACAAACTGATTGGACATGTAAAATAAATTTAGAAAAATTATGATAAGTTCAAAATTAGATCAAGTGGTAGTTTATTTTATCGGACGATTTTTATTTTTAAAAAAAATTATAACTTTTTTATTGCACCATTCCCTTTCACCAAGAAGAATTCAACTTCTCACAAGATGCCAACATCTTTTTCATTGTTTTCGAATAAACTAGGAAAAGTCGTATAAACACTTTTTTGGTCTTCAAAGTGTCTAATGTAACTTCAGTCATCTTCTCTCTCTTATAAGGTAGGAAATGTAGCAAATTACCAAGTGAAATTTCACAAGTATATGAATTGTATCCCAATGCCTGAAAATGATAATGATAGGAACTGAAAGAGGGCAACAGGTGAAAGGTCAACAAACAAAGGTGAAGGTCCAAATATTTTCTAATGTGATAGAAAATTCAATGTTGAAAATTGGAATAGTATCGTGGTAGGTTGCAAGTTAAATAATCAAGTGTTGATACTAACTTTTCTGGCAGGATTAATTGGCTATATGAATGTAAAGCCACAATCTCTTCCAATTAATTTGTCAGCTTGAATCACAAAATATTAATTGCGAGACATAGGAATACAAATACACAATCATGTTTCTTGCATATGAGGGAGCTATAAGTGGAGCATCATTTGTGAAATAAAATGTCTCCAGAAATGAATGAATATTAGTGATATTGGAATCAAATTTAACAATCTATTAATCAAACAAAAACCCAAACAGCAAATTCTTGGAGCAACTAATGCAAAGATAATTGAAAAGAATATAAGAATATTACCTGGAGTTGATGGCCAATTTGTTCAAGTTTTTGTTCCTGAAAATCAATTAATAGTAAAGAAAACCATATAAATAAAATTAACCTAAAACCTTCAGCAAACTTAAATAAAGTTCAGTATGATAAATCTGGAAAGATCAGACAGATGCACCTGCTCATTAACTGCTTCTCTTAAATATGAGATCAGAGTTGCTCTAGACGATTCGGATGCTTTCAGTTGTTCAATGCACTCTCCAAGAATGCCATGCTTAATTTGTAAGTTCCCAATGATTTCAGATCCATTTTCGCTTCCTACTCAACAACCACTGAATTAGTTTGGCAGTATGATGTCAAATAAATAGAATAAATGGGAACAAATAGATTTGAGTTATAACTGGCATTATTCAACAGTTATAACTGGCATTCTACAAAACCGCAGTTAGATGGTATCGGCATGTACTTAGACAACCAATAAATGCTTCAGTTAGGTGATGTGAAACTATGACAAATATGCATATCAAATGAGAAAGAGGAAGACCAAAAAAGACCTGGTTAGCAATAATAAAACAAGATAAAATTTATTTAAGTATAGACGATGATATAGTAGGAGATAAAGTTCAATGACGTAAAAGGATACATATAGCCGACCCCACCTAGTGGGATAAGACTTAGTTGTTGTTGTAGTAGTAGTACTTAATCATACAGTGAGTCAATGTTTGGATCCAAACATGGTACAATCTCTATCAGTGAAGTATAAAAATCACTTTATTTATGTTTAGAAGATGAACTGTAAATACTATTGATATATAGAAGAAGAACAAGGATTTGCATATGATTCTTGATGCCACCAAACTTATAATACTATAAATACTATTATATTCATCAAACAGTTATTGTGGTGGATTCTGGATGAGAAAGAAACATCTAATAATTGTATAGAAAAAATAAGTGATGGATATGTTAATGGTATTATTATTATTAGTGCTAGAACTTTTGAACGAGTTTCTAAAATTGTACGTTTAGGCTTTAAATCACTTCTTTTTTTTTACATTAATACTAGATGAACGTCAATATCCTCTTTTTTTTGTGTATGTTATTTGCAACCAATATTGTGACAACAAACAAGAGTAAAAAATTTTAATGCATTTAATTGATTTGTAAGTTAATATATTAGCCTAGGGATAAAATTCATGTAGACATCCACAAATAATTACCAAAAGCACGGCTTGATGCAGAGGAAACAGAATAAACTTGAAACACTAAAAGCAAAGAAAACAGATAAACTAAAGATTATAACTAAGTACCACTCAAAACTATGAAATGTAGGATCAATAATGAGATAAAATAAATGAAGGAACAACTAAGATGAATTGATATGAAATATTATGGTTTTTTAATATCTTGAATCTGTCGGTTGAACAGCAAGATATTAGTGGGAATATAATTAATCGCAGAAAACATGAGAGCATATGAAGTCTTAGATGATCGTCACGTGGGCCCTAGTGTAAAGGAAAAAAATTTATTAGTTTCATTAGATTACCCATACTATACAGCTTAGATATTAAGCATTAAGGAAATAAGACATACAAAAACAAAATGACATTAACTTGTACACATCCTTGCACGTATTTAAAAGTAATTGAACTATGATTTGGATATCAAAATTAGATAACACAACAACAAATTGTCAGATCAAGAAAATGTCAAGGTAGTTCTACAAGTGATCCTGGCAATTGAAATTAGATATGTTTCTAATGCTTAAGAGAACAAATCCCTGGATGTGCACTAACACATTCTTCTATTGTTACATTAGCTAATATAAATTAGTCCTTATTGCAATATCATGCCACTCACAAACAAAAACATTTACTTTATTTGTTTACAAATTCTTGGTGAGAAATCAGAAATGTTGTGTTTATCAGCAGAATATGAGCCTAGATTGACTCAAGACTTTTGTTTAGCAAGAAACAATCATGCAAAACAAACAAACAAATTAATTCAAATTGTTTAAACCTATAAGAACAAAATTGTCAAATAATGAATAAGCCACTAGCAAAAAGAATTATGTTTTCTATAGGTTTAATCCATTGTTATATTCCAGTGGCAATCACCAATTTCAAGCTCCAATTGAACCAGCAATAATAAAAATGAAATTCAAGCAAATACTTATGAACAGGTAAGGAAATATACCTATTTCAAAATCACTTCCCAGTTCCTTTTCTAATTTATCAATGATGTTAAGAGCACCTTGACATTTTCCAAATAACGAATCTTCATCACAAAGTTTATCATAGCTTGAAATGATCTTTTCTAGTATTCCACTAGAATGCTTCTGCACGTTTCAAACAGACATAAACACAAAAGTACAGCACAGAAAACTATCATGCAAAAACTTTGGAATCAGTGTACAGGTTTATAAGAATACACCCCAGAACCAAAGCTCCTTACCAAGTTTTTAGTAATGGCCTTTCCATTGTTATTTTTATCTCCAAGCTTCCTTCCCAGTATCTCTTCCTTGAGAATTTGCCCCCGTGAACCAAAAACTTTACGCTCTTCCCAAATGTTAACCTGAAAAGATTGCTGACTTAGAAAAGAAAAAGTGAAGTTGCATAAAGATTAAAAAAAAAAGAGACTGTTGGATTTCAAGTTACATTTCTCTAATTATTCAAAAAGACGGTGTGAGAACTGTTTGTAATAATGAACACGCAGCATTTACAGAATATATGCAGTCTTCCTAATTTTCCTAATTATATTTATTATAGCTGTATTAAATTTCTATATGATGAAAAGTTGGTATAGTTGAAACTTTTCAGTTAATTTTAAATCCTATACCTATGAATTTGAGCTAGCTACCGTTTAGTTCAAGTTTGGCTCAATTTGAAGCCCAATTGGTTGAGGGGTTGAACCAAGGTTTACACATTATATGCGGTTTGGGCTTATTTCTGGAGCTGAATTTTATTTTTAAAAAGAAATATTTTGTTAAGACAGCCAATCACCCCCTACCTCATGATTATTCTTCCCCATTTTACACATGACCCACCCCCCTCTTCTAGACAGAAACTGAGCAAAAATCTCCTCCCTCCAACCTCGCTTCTCCTCCAAGAGAGTTTTTCATATTCCTTCTCCATTTCTCCTCCCAATGACAACATTTGAAAGAGGATTTGTGGTGTGGATAGAGGCCAGAAGTGCTATTCTACAATTATGGCACGAGTCAAATAATGTTTGTTAATTTTTATAACTTGTTTCTCAAAATCTGAATTCAATTAATTGTAGAATTCCTATAGTCTTATTTTTAGAGGTAAATTAAATAGAAGAAGCTTATAAGAGTAAACCATATGAATTTTTTTTTATGCATTGAAGTAAAAATGAATAAATATAATTTTTAATTCAATTATCTGATTGATATAGTAAAATAGAAAATTTAAGTGAAAATGATTAAATGAGTTAAGTGCATCTCAACGAGGCAGGATCTCCTGGACCACTTTTTGTGGTCCAGGGGATGTGCCACTCGTATTTGTGGCCGGATCGTGGCCGCGA
>JBBMJZ010016596.1:0-10981 GCA_037833815.1 Zingiber zerumbet | reverse complement strand
CTTCTTGTGTTCCTAAGCTCCTGCACACTTAGACACAAGGATCAAATACACAGGACCTAACTTAACTTGGTTGATCATATCAAAACAACTACGGGGTACTGACAATAACATGCTTCTTTAATTGAACTATATACACATATATGTATATGTTATTTTTTATTGAATTTCAAATATTTGTGATTTTGATATAATCGTGAATCATCTATTTAGTTTAGCATCAAATTTAGTCACTAAATGAGAGTTTCAATTGGAGTTACATGGCACGACACGGTGCTCCTAGCTGAAAGTTTGGGTCGAGACAGAGATCATAGAAATTCCCAGTTGAAAGTTTCATTGCATCATCATCATCTTCCTCACCAACATCTCATCTAGCTCTTTTAAAGGATTGAGATGGTCATAGTGGATCTATCATTGGACAGTTTTCATTCTGGATGAATCCAATATCGATAGACGAAACCAATATCAAACGGATCTTTATCATTTTTTTCCTTCTCTTTTATTATGACCCTTAATTGAAAATGCATATTATAATGAACAAAAATAATTTCTTCAAGTGACGATAAGAGAGAAGATTTTACATGAAGTCGTCTGTAAGAGAATTGATACTACAATCTTTTTTAAATTTGATGTTGATTCTCTGTATTGTAATCACCACTCAGGTATAAGATAAATAAGTGAACAAAATTAAAATAGCCTTTTATATAAGTTGATAATGAATATCAATAAATTATTCTATGTTTACCAATATCTAATTTATATTTGCATGACATCCTAAAAGGATCATCCATATAGTTGAAGAAAGACAGGTAATGTATTAAGCAGCAAAACTCTTTGTAGAAACTTTTTTTTTTCTTCCTTTATATCATCGGTTATGCTGGCTGATGAAATATGATTTCTTTTAAATTTTACATAATGTGTAACTTAAACCAATTATTGGAAAAAAATAGTGAATATTTATAGAGGTTTATTATTATTTTTTTCTTCGGTGCAGATGGAAATCATGCACAGAGAAATAAAAAGATCTAAGCTAGCAGAGCAACTGCACAAACATTATGCAGCAACATCTATTCCAAAAGGATTACATTGTCTCTCATTACGGTTGACTGATGAGTATTCATCCAATGCCCAAGCACGCAAACAGTTGCCACCACCTGAGTCGCTACCTTTGCTCTCTGATAATTCTTATCACCATTTTGTTCTCGCCACTGATAACATTCTTGCAGCCTCTGTCGTGGCTACTTCTGTTGTAAGATCTTCACTAAAGCCAGAAATGGTAGTCTTCCATGTCATAACTGACAAGAAGACCTACCCCGGAATGCATTCATGGTTTGCCTTGAATCCTCTTCCCTCTGCTATAATTGAGGTGAAAGGTGTTCACCAGTTTGACTGGTTAACTAGAGAAAATGTGCCTATTCTTGAAGCTATTGAAAATCACCATGGTGTCAGAAACCACTACCATGGGAAGCATAGTTTGGGAACCAATGATGCTGACAATCCAAGGATTTTTGCTTCAAAATTGCAAGCAAGGAGTCCTAAGTATATTTCTTTGCTCAACCATCTGCGCATATACCTACCCGAGGTAAATTAGTCATTATGATCCTTTTGCTTCATGTTATCATCTCTACTATTACAAAATTGATTGCACAGAAACAATGCCATTTCAAAGTGAAATTTTCAGAAGATCCTCCTCTTTCTAGTTTATGCCTCTCTGAAAAAATAGAGGTGGAAAATGTGGAGAGAGCCTTATGTCACAGGGTATAATTTAATGATATGTTAATCAACCATTGAATTGATAGAACACTTTTCTTTTTGTATAAGCTCCAGACAGGCATTGCCTTGTAGATGGATATTAGAACATTAAATTTCCCCAAGACCATGGCTTTCATTACTTGTATTGTCTTTCTCACATATATAAACAATTTACTACAAAAAAATTATTTCTAGAGTCAAGTCACATGGCAACCAATGTAGTTGTATGGACAGGTGGTAGGTACCTTCTTGAATTCATCAAGTTCTAATTAAAACATAGGAGTGAAAGCTTTATGGCATTAGTGGATCACCTTGTCATAGATGGAACATGATTTGCTTAAAACATGAATCAAGGGGAGGGAAAATGTGCAGAAGTAATTAAAACAGAATTTTGCTTACCCAATGTCAGATATATGGGCCTGAAAATCTGGCTTACATGTGAAGCATTAATAATGGAAACCATGTTAGGACAAATATATCTTCTTTATATATCCATAACGACCATGCAATCACATACAGTATGTTTTATCATTAGTCCATAACCATAATACAGTAATCAAAGATATCTGCTATGCCTACACAATGATTTCACATGTTGTATAATGTTAAGATGCATAAACTTAGATTTTCAACATGTGAGGTTGAGGAAATTCCTGCCAACTTCTGTATATAGGTTTGGAGCACATGTATAATGATCATGAAAGACAAAAGCAACATTGCCTCAGTGTATAAGATTGTCAGCAATTAACAAGAAATAAATTGTCCTTGCTTGTTTCCTTTAATGTATTATGTCCTTTCCTGTTTGCTACAGTGGGTTGTCTGCATTTTATAATATTTATGTTTTCAGTTCCATAGATGACCATGATCAGGAATGTCAATATTCAAATAGCTTGAGCCACTAATAACATAATGTCATAGTTCACATTTAATGATGAGTTCTCTTCAGAGATGATTTCCTGAAAAATGGTGATAATGCTCGTGCTACTGTTTCTGAACAGCTATTTCCCAACCTCAACAAGGTGGTGTTTCTTGATGATGATATTGTTGTTCAGCGTGACTTGTCACCATTATGGGAAATTGATCTTTTTGGTAAAGTAAACGGTGCTGTCGAAACTTGCACAGGTGAAGATTCATGGGTTATGGGGAAACGGTTAAGGACATATTTCAACTTCTCACATCCCCTCATAGCCAATAAATTGGACCCTGATGAATGCGCATGGGCATATGGGATGAATATTTTTGATTTGAATGCTTGGAGGAAGACAAATATTAGGGAGTCATTTCATTACTGGGTGAAGGAGGTAATAACCTCATTAACATCTTTTTTTCCCCTATCTAATGCCATGAATTTTCCTTCCAGAAAGAACTAGATTTTCTTCATTCACTCTTTGTTTAACCTTTCCAACTTGTTTGTGAATTAAATTTGCAAGGTTAAATTATTTAAAAATGTAATTGAGTTTTCCCTTGTAAAGAAATTTATCTGAATTTGTATATTTTGGCCTATTGGTTTGGCTCTAATGTTTCTATATTTCATTTCATGGTCAGTTTAAACGGACGCTTCTTTGATTTTAAACGTGAAATCAATTCTGAAATTCATTTGAATTTGTATACTTTAGCATTTTCATAATCAATTTAAACGGATTGTTCTTCACTCTGATTATAAATATGATATCAACTCTATATTTAATTGGCTTCAAATTTGAATTCATTATGTTGTCATAACAATACACAGACACATCATGCATTTCTAACAATCTATTTTGGTTTTATCATTGTTATTGGGATTTGGTTGGAGCTGTCTTCTACACTTTGTTCATGAAATCTCTCTTAGGAGACGAATATTGTTTGCTTGTCTTTTATACTACCAACATTTCTTGCACTCCTTGAGATTGACAGCATGTTTATGAAGCAAGAGAAGCTATAAATAAAAGTATTTCCATTCCTTTATGATGTTTCACAATAGTGTGATTGGATTTCAAAATTTCCTCCATTTCACAAGTCATTATCAGTCTAAATGTTCCAGTTTCATGTTTGTAGCAATAGGGATATAGTCTCAATTCTCAGTCACTGTATTTGGAGGTGAAAGTTGAATTAATTACCTTTGCAATAGACAAACCTTCAAGGATAAATGCTTTGAGATTGAATGGAAATGAGTTCTGAACTCGTGTGTTATCATGTTACATTATCCCCTTGGGTTAAAAGAAAGTTCTATATCAGTACGACCCAACCATGGTGTATGGGTTTTTGACACAAAAATTAGGAGAGATGGATTTTTGAGTCTACAAGGAGAGAGAAGACAATATTATTTTTCTTATAGTCCTGATAGATAATTAATTGATAAACATTAAGATTGGTATGTGCATACAGAAAAGGGACTGATAGATTCCATGATTAGAGAAGTTGATTGATTTCAAGGTGCGAGGTTTCAAGGGACACTGAGGTTAACATAAGAGTTTTAAATGACTATGGCTAACTATTGAATGATCTTGTATCCAGCTCCATGGAGTAAAACCTTCAATTAGATGAAACCCAAATAGTTGGGGGCATGTTGTTTCTTTTTGTAGACTCCAGAAGAAAACAAATCTTACTTTGCCCTATCTAGTGGAGCCGTAAAAACAAAATAGAACCAATTCCAAGAGAGCACGCTCAAAAAACCTCTAGTGCTAATATATCATTTTGTCCCACTCCATTAATGACATATCATGGATAGTCTTTGTAAAATTTTATGGATGCTGTTAAAATTCGAAGGCCACTTTACTAAGTCATGCCCTGGTGCTGATTTTTTTTTTTTTTTTTTTACCAAATCATGCCCCAGTTATAAATTTTTCACATATTACCCTTGGTTTCAACTATCTCAATGTAAGTTGTTTTGTAAATTAGCTTGTGACATGATGTTTGAGCAAATATTAAACATTTGAATTCTTAGAATTCCTTCTCCTAGGATGGCTCCCTTCAAATTGTATGGTGAAAAATGACAACATTTAAAATCATCTTGTGGGATCAAAACCTTAACTATATGCAAAATTAAGGTGTGGGATAATCCAAAATAACCATCTTACGGTGGAAGAAATTCAAATATCTAGTTTTCTCCATAAATCATGTTAAGCTGATTTGTAGCTCTGCTTGCAAACCATTTTGCATCTTCCAACATAGGAGCTCATTTTGCAAGTAAAATTCACAAGTTTATGCTAAATTAAGGTGTTAGAAAACCTTATTAACCATCTTATGTTGGAAGGAACTCAAATGGCTAAATTTTGTCTAGAAGTCATGCCACAAGCTTGATTTGTAAATTGTCTTGCAATACATTCTTTTCAAATTTATGCAAAATTGAAGTGTGGGAGACCTCTTAATGCCCATCTTAGATTTGAAGGAACTCAAACATCTAATTTTTGTTTAGAAATCCTGCAAATTGATTTGCAAATCAACATAGATTTTGTTTTTTGTAGGAACTTGAAAGCCATGGGAAATCTGGGTAAAATTTATGCTTTGGGTGTGATTCAGTAAAAAAAAATAAAATCAGTAGTGTACCATGATTGTTAAAATACCAAATTTTAATAATAGTCTTATTCGTGGTTGCATATGTTTTCACCTGAGATTTATTGTGATTGCCTGCCAACTCTAGGCCCATGTTAAGTATATATCACCTTTAGTCTTTTGTGTTACATGATAAATGCTTGAACTTTACTGTACCTTATTCCTGCTGACAAAAGTAAAATGCAACCTGTGATAGACCTCTTTATTTATATGTATATTTTATTTTCATGTATTTGGAGATGCCTCAACAGAAGTTGCTTTCTTTTCCTAACTAAGCATGTCTGCCTAAATATTTCTCCTTTTCTTTTGTTTTTCTATGCCAATGCAGAATTTGAAGTCTAATCTGACACTATGGAAACTGGGAACATTGCCACCGGCCTTAATCGCATTTAGAGGTTATGTGCATCCCCTAGAATCATCATGGCATTTGTTAGGCCTGGGCTATCAGGAGAAGACAAACCTTGATAGTGTGAGGAAGGCTGCTGTGATCCACTACAATGGGCAGTGCAAACCATGGCTAGAGATTGGATATAAGCACCTACAGTCCTTTTGGACGAGGCATGTAAACTATTCCAATGACTTCATAAGGAACTGTCATATCTTGGATCCTCAATAATGGTCGGAAGCTAAAAATCTGCAGTGATTCCTATTTTTCACTCAGTATCCGATGAACCACCACTTGGTAAACCAAGAACATGGCTCCATAGTTGTGCAGTCGAAACAGGGCCGATGTCTCACAGCTTCTGATCTATCAACTGCAATTCTAGTAACACAACTCTATTCGTTCTGTAAGATAGTAGCAATCAGTATTTGCCATGCTAAAGGTAGTTCTTCCCACTATACTTGATGGTGTATTGCCATTGCATCCCAAGGAAACAATCAGCTCCTTATTGCTAGAACCGGAGCATCTGATCACGACAAGTACATACGGAAGAGAGACTGGATCTTGGTGTTGTTTTTTATTTTTTCAAATTTATTTTGTGTTTATTTATTAATGTACTTAAACATCTTCCAGTTCTTTATTCTACCTCGAAATTTAGAGGTGCAGATGTCACCTTTGAAAATCGGGGAATCTTAGGTTATAAGATATATTTAAATGTGCAGTTAATTCTTTAACTTAAGATAGCTTTCATTGGCTTCACTGTGTCTTTTTTTTTTTTTGGCTTCACTGTTGATAATATTTATGATTCAATCTCATAGAAATTTTTCATTGATCTTAGGATAAATTGAAAAGTATTTACAAGATGATTTAAATTGATCGAACTAAAATAGTTAAGGATTGAAGACTTTGATCATAATTGCATTTCTCAAGGAGACCACCAATCGAGAAATGCACGAACAACAAACCTAGTGCTAAGTTTTGCCTTTTCAATCCAAGCTCCCATATTTCTATTTATCTTCTATTTAAAATATTAGTAATTGAAAAATACATAAATAGTCCACTAAAAATAAAAATATATATAAGAAAATAATTATAAGTCCTAGTTTTATATTAATTCAATCTGTAATTTTTTAAGAGCCTTCTTTTAAATCCTAGCTTATATCTTTATTTGATTTATTTTATTAATAACTAATTTTATATTCATTTTGATTTTAATTGACATAAAAAAATTATTTGATAATTCAGATACTCCAGCCTTAAGACTCGATTAATTCTGAAGACAGATGATCTTTTTCTAATTCGCCAACTTCATAAATTTGGAATTGTGAATCACATTGTTACCCAATGACATTCTTGAGAATATAATAAATCTTCTTGAGAATATAAATATAATAAATCCACTTAATCTTATTGGCTAGTTTTAAGGGTCACTGATATGATCCCATAAAATTTTATCATCAGATATCAAGATAAATCAGTTAATGAATTTTGTTTAGAGCTTACGGTATATATCATAAAATTTAACCATCAGCTATCAAGATAAATGGGTTGATGAATTTTGTTTAGAGCTTAAGGTATATATCTATGAGCGGAAATTAAAAAGAAAATTTTCTTGGAGGGTGTTTATGAAATATAGAGACTTTATAAAATTCCAAGTCAGAGCCTCCGAGTCCGTTACTTAATTTGCAAGCTACGAAAATTGGGCGGAGCGGGGAGGCGAGGCGAGGGAGATGAGGGCGAGTGAATGAGAGATACTCCTAATCGCCGGATCCTCCTCGCCGTCGCCGTATCCGTCGCCGCTTCCATTTCTCTCGTAGCTCTCCCTGCACCTCCTGCGCTCTCTCCGCCTTCGCCGCGGTGCCCGATCGGCATCAGCGAGGTCGGTGACCGCACAGCAATGTCCAAGGCAAGGGTCTACGCCGATGTCAACGTCCAACGGCCCAAGGAGTACTGGGACTACGAGTCTCTTACCATGCAGTGGGGGTAAGCCAGGCCTCGAGCCATCGATGCGACGACGATAAATAATCATATTTGTCCTAATAAGTTTCTTTAACACCTTTTTGAACCTATTTGAGATACTCTATATCTATCAATATAGAAAATTCTTTACCTCGTCGTGATTATTGGTTGTTTCTTAAATCCCTCGCGCCATCATGTTTCACGTTTATTCCTATAGTTGATCGCTGGTCGTTTATATATATTTTTTGGCGTCACATATAGCCAATCGTAGGCTGTCACTTGACGAGTAATTAGTTTTTTTTCTTGGATGTTTCTAGCTTAGGTGAATTATCTTCACTTATTCATCTGTTGGTTCCTAATGCCTATTCATTGAGATGTGAAAGTTGTTGTTTGAATTATTTTCATTGGCCACTGGCCGATTTTTGTTTGTCATGATTATCATTTCTTTACCCCTCTAAGATTTCCCACATGGACAAATTTTGTTTACTTATCTTGATCAATCTATTTCTTCTTTGCAACCATTTTTTTTAGAGTTGCTAGGATCTACAGTTAAATGAATTTGTCAAGTATTGGGAGTTGTACAAGATAGATTTGGAATGTACTGCCATGTGAATATGATTGAATTCATTCGTAATGCTTTGGTTGAGGGTAAACACGCATATAATTTAGTACATATGAACTAAATCCAAACAAGTTAGTGTTCATAGCATATTGGCTAGATAATAGGTCTGAAGTCTGCAAATTTGGTTGCAGGATAAAACCAATTGCAAGATACTGTGAGCAGTGAGTTCTTTTCAGTAACATACGTTCATGGGTCTGGTACAGGGACTTGTATTCGAGCTCTTCCACGTACTCCTTAAATATAATTAACTGGTAGGAAAAAGCTAAATGGTAATACCTGAGTTAGTGTCTCTTTTCAGGACACGACAAATGGCTTTAAATTCTTTAAGCATGGATTAAAGTGAAAGAAATGTTAGCTTATTTGGGATGCTAGGTGGAAGTAAAATATTATAAGATTACATGCGGTCTAACTGTAAGCTATGTGAAAGTTCTCCTAAAAAATCATTATTTAGAAAAGGAAGGTAGTCAAGGCCAGAGGGAATTCGCTTATCTATTTTCACACAAGACATAAATTTAACACCAAATTTGAAGGATTTTAAGTGAAGAACTGGTTGACAACAAAGATATTTGAACATAAATACATCAACAACATTGACATCTTCATGACAATTGTGCTTAATATCAACATCAGAATTCACTATGTTCTTTTGTCATAGTGCAAAGCAGGAAAGCTTGGTGAAGGTGGTGCAACACAAGGAATCACAATCTCATACAGATAACAAAAATCATTAAGAGGAATATTATTAAATTGATTAAGATGTGTGATTGATGTTAGATTCCAATCCCCCCAAAAAATTGAAACTACGAAAAAAGTATTTTTAAAAATAAATAATCCTATACCTAAAAAGACTTGGATCGGATTCGGAGAAAAATCTCCTATCTTCTAAACAGGATAGTCATCCGATCAAAAATTAACTTAATAAACTAATTCTTCTAAATAAAAGGATCTGTAAAATAAATTTTTATCAAGCCAAACTTGTAAAAGCTAAATACACAGTATGCATTAGAGGAGGGACTGACAAATACAAAAGTCAAAACTCTTTGGGCTTCTAAAAGTTGTAAAATACATATAACACCTCACAGCAATATTTTGCTATTTCCTCCATATGTAAAAATCTGCTTTCCTTTTATTATTAATATAATCTTAACCTGGTGGTTCAATTAATTGTAACCAATAATAGTATTGTTGTGTTTGCGTATGTGAGTAGATGCTAATTTTCATGATGCCACTGGTTAGTAAGAATCTTGCATCATGCAATTTGTGCAGTTCTTTGAGTCTTTACTAACCTTTTGTATGCACTTCATCTCAGAAACCAGGATGACTATGACGTTGTTCACAAGGTTGGCAGAGGAAAATATAGTGAGGTTTTTCAGGGCATAAATGTCTTCAACAATAAGAGTTGCATCATTAAGATCCTCAAGCCTGTCAAGAAAAAGAAGGTACCAATGTCATTGGTAATTTATTATATGATATTAGAATTAAATGTCTTTAGATATTCCACTGTAGTCTCCACTGGTAAAGACTAGAAGTTCATTTCAAGAATTCCCTATTACTTGGAGTTCAAACTCCAAACTGAAATCAAAATTTCTGTATTTCTAAAAGATGACATGAGTTATTTTGTTTAGTAATTTTGTTCATTGTTTAGGTTCTTAATCAAAGTATCCAATTTGACTCCTTGTTAAATAAAGGTTGAAACTTAGAAAACAGTGTGTGGTACTTTAGTCAAAGTGTAATCATGTCAAATATGAGAAAAGCGGAGGGAGATATGTAATTCGTGCTTTTGCTTGTTATCCAGCTTATTTCGAATCTTTCTAACTCTATTCACTCGTGTAATTTTATAATCTTCTAATGACTCTATAATGCACAAAAAATGTTGAATCTTGGATGAAATAATATTATTTCATGAATAACATTTTTACATGTGCTTGATGTTCAACTTAAAGAACAGACTTCTGAATGTTGGACCTTGGGTGAAATAACATATTTTCTATTGCTATAGCTCCATGAAACCATTGGATGTGCAAATCATTTAAGTGCTAGTTGTGTATATGTTTCTAGGCTATGTTGGAAAGTAAAAACTTAAAGGCCTTTCTTATCAAAAACTTTCTTATACTTAAATATGGGTGATGGTAATATTGAGAATGATACTACTTAGTTTATATTCAATGTAGCAAAGAATAGGAGTTCTATTGGTGCAGGGAGCACCAGATGATCGAACCTAAGTTTTGATTATGGCAAAGAGTCTAAAGTTAAGATTACTTGTTGTCTAACAAGTGTGAATGAGCTTACAGGCAAGGTTTAGAATCTCGACCCGTGCCGAGGTTTCGGTCCTAGACCGGAACGATACGGTTTCGGTATCGTATCGTGCCGTACCGATAGGGTTTCGATATATATATATAGGCTTGGTTGTTGTTATATTAGTTTTATGTAACTTAACCATATACATTTCTCAAAACTTCTAAAATAAAGAATATGTAATCTAAAGTATTTCCTGAACGTACATATCAAACATTCATATTAGCAAATATGTGTTACGATAGGAACCGAAAATCTAAAATGTAGAGAGCTGAATATGTTAATATTCATGGTTCCAAATCTTACTTATGAGTTAAAAAAAATTATTATCTATAATAATTATATAAATTAACATAAAGATCATAATATATATTTAATAATTATATAAATTATTTATTTATTAATTTATATAATATATAATTATAGTTCATAAATATTCT
>JBBMJZ010016588.1:0-10982 GCA_037833815.1 Zingiber zerumbet | reverse complement strand
CAAGGTAATACTCGATCTCCTAAATTTGCTCCCGTAGCTCATTCTGTCGCACTTTGCGACGAGTCAAGGTGGTAATCGTCTGTGCTATCTGCAAATTGAAATTAAATAAGTCAACACAAAACCAACTAACCTTACAAAACCGGCTTAATTCAATTTATACAGGCATACAACTAGCATTATTAATCAAGAAAAACAAACTTTCTCGCTTTTCAGGAGTCTAAGTCAACTGACCCATTGGACAGGTCGATTGGGAATCCTGTCCATTGCCCTCAATTAGAACTGATCTAATTGGACAGAGATTTGCTATACCTATATTTTGTTATTGTTTAATCTTAGCTCATTTAATCAAATTTGACCCATTAGCTAATCTTACCCAATTTTAATCAAATTTGGCCCATTAGAACAAATCTAGCTTATTTGATCAAATCTGGAAAGATCCAGCCTAATAAATCAAACTGGCTCAATTATATAATTAGCCTAGACCCTTTTAATCAAACCAGTTCATATTAGTTCTAGTTTAGATCAAACTGATATAGTTAAAACTAATGGCTTAAACCAGATTGAGGTCTAATTGGACCAAAACTGGTCTCGTTAAACCAACTGTGTTGGTTTGGTTGAATCAAATTCGTTTTAAGTCAAATCAAACAATTAATTAAAACTTAGCTCAATTGATTAATTGATATGTCATGCAATGCAATAAAGTTTCGTTTGAATTTAACATGAAAAAAAAAGGTTAAAACAAATTACGTTTTATTAATATGCATTTAACATGCAATAATAACAAACGTTATTTTGCTTTTCACGAAACCTAAAGTTTCGTTTATATTTTTTTTTCTCTGAGCGTTGTTTTTTTATGCGGTTTGATTTTTTCAAAAAACAAAAAAAAACTTTACCCACGTCTTCTGCCCAACGCTGAAGCACGCCCGCTTCTTTTGTCGAAGTCACACCCACAAACACGCCAACACCGTTTCTGCCGCCCCATGCAATGGCATGGTTGCCGGCTACGACAATCAATTGTCAATCTTCCAGCGTCGTGCTAGTGCTAGCCGGCCAATGACATCGATGGCTATCTTCCCGACTTGGTCGCCGGTGTTTACAACCGTTTCTACGTGACAAACATGTGGTCAGCAACAGTCGCCAGTTCTTTCCAACATGGTTGGTACTTGGTAGCACATAACACAACCATCGACGCACAATTCGGTCGCTGGTCCTCACAGTGATTTTTCACAAGCCATTTGCCAGCTCAAGCGGAAATTTCCGACACAAAGTCGCGATTTCTAGGCGAAGTAGTAAAGAATATTTCCATGCTTTTACAACTTATGCTTTGATAACAATGTTGGAACTAAAGCATGAAAATAAGAATACCAATTAATTCTTCATCTGTAAAAACTTACCGTGATCTCCCGAAGTGAAGCGGTTTCTTGAAGACGAAGAACAAATTTCTTACTTGCTCGTTGTCGGAAGAGCAATCACAGAATCGGAAAACTCTCCACAATTTCACAAACCAAATCCCGCAGCCTCGAATGTTCTTCTTCCACGGTGAAAACAAATCTCCCGTTCTTAATCCCCTTCATTCATCCTTGGACGCACCCTTTATAATGGGAATTATCCCAGGGTAAAAGGGACATTTTGTCCCAAAGAAAGTGGGTAACGTGGGCATGCCCACGTTCCCATTTCCTACAATTTTATCCTTCTTCTTTATTTGTTGATTCTCGAATAAGTCATGCTCCTTCTAGTTTTAATGCCTATGCCTCCTACATCATGTTCCTCTATAGGGACACCTTGAATTGAACACATAATACACAAGCATATACCCCATGGAAGCTATGAATGATGCCTAATCTGTTAGAAGAAACTCAAGTATATATTATGATAGGATCATCAAATAGCCTGTGAAATGTTCTTTGATATTCAAGTGCTAGAGTCAACCTCCCAAGGTGCCCCTTGACAAACCCTCTATGCCTATGTTCGACGTAGGAAAGTCTCATTGTCTTGCTTCCTCATTCAGCAAAATTGAGTTGCTCTTGGTGGAGGAGAAAAATATAAATTTTAAAATATATAATTAGGTTTAAAGCTTTTAATTTAGTTTAATAAAATTTATTATGTTTTTGTTAGTCTTAAAAAGAAAGTAGGTAACTTGAGGCTATTTAGGAGAAATTAAGTTATTATCGAGTCTATAACAAGGATCTCAATTCATCTTGTAAAAATATTTGGTTTTTATAGACTTTTTATGTTTGTGAGTTTTGATTTCTTTAAGTGTTGCATCACTTATACTACATAATCATTAACTCTATAAGCTCTAGCAAAATCAAGTTAACTAGATTTAAAATTTTATGATAATCATATATAATAACACATTGTCACACTTATACACCATTAATAATTTGTCGGAGAATTCCACAAGAAAGTGAGTAGAGGTGCCTATAATAGTTCAATAAAATCTATAATTATGTTTTTAATAGTCATATTAGGCATAGGCAAGTAACTTGAGCCTATTTAGGAGAATAGGTTACTATTGGATCTATAACATAGATCTCAATTCATCTTGAATTTTGCTCTTTGTGAGTTTTGATTTCTTTTAGTGTTTCATTTATACTACATCATCATTAACTCTATAAACTCTAGCAAAATTATGTTAATTAGATCTAAAAATTAATGATGATCATTTTATTACGATAACACACTGTCACACTTATAAATCATTAATAATTTGTTTGAAGAATTCCACAAGAAAGTGAATAGAGGTGCCTACAATATACTGACAAATGACGTGATAATATTTTTGTCATATGTTGGTGAAATCAATCACTTAGTGGTTGTGTTCGATCAAAATGTTGTGATGTGTTTAGGAAATGATTTTTAGGTTAGGTTTTGCCTATGTTACTAATGTGCGTGTGGAGTTTATAGGACTTAGGAGCATGCACATGGATCTCATGGAGTTAGTTGGTATGGCTTAAGGCTCAAGAGGTCTGCTGGAGTTCGAAGTGGGACATCTGAAAATCCGAGGAGGCGAGGACTGCGAGATAAGGAGATTAGAGCTCGTTTGACAACTTTGGTTGGAATCATAAGAGGTGGACTTTGTAGGTGATAGTGAAGGGTGATATATCGAGCAAGTCGTGGACTTAGTGCATCTGAGGGACTAAAGACCTGACAAAAGGTGGACTCTTGGATGATGTAAACTTGAGACAAGGAAAAGACGAGACTGTGTGACTTGCAATCCTTAGGTTCACGATTTTAGGTTAGATAGGCTTAATTGAGAGCATTAAATAAGGGAAGATGAGTTCTTAGTCGTAGTCTAAACATGAGCTTCATCTTGGAGATTGCAAGAGCATACAAGCTAATCAAAATGAGAAATTGAATCGACTCATATTTGTGTTAGTAATGCCTAATCAACTAGAATCTTTGCTCAAGCAAAGACTTAATCTTTATTTGATTTAAGTTGACTTGAATGTCAGTTGAGTCGACCCATATGACTATTGGACAAGATAATCTTATTGTATTGGCTAGCTGAGTCGATTAATCCATTAACTATGATTGAATCGATTTGATCCTCGTGGAATCGACTAAAGATAAAGTCATTGGTGGATAAACTTGTGATCTTATCCAACTTAGTTGACTATATGCATATTAAGTAGATCAGTCGATTGGATGCCGACTTAGCTGACTATATACTAGCCGTTGGTTGATAAAGTTATCTCATCTGGATTTTAGTCCACTATTAGACATTTGAGACAATTGTTTTCAACGAGAAGCTATCTAAATGAGTTATCTTATCCACTATTTAAATGCCCTCTTATAACTAATAAATAAGGGTGCAAGGGGATCTCAAATACACAACTTGTACATAGCAAGTATTTGCTTCTCTATGCTCATTTTGAGGCATCTAGTGCTCACATTTAATAATATCTTCCTTGTACTTATATTTCTTATTTGTAATAAAATATTCTATACGAGTTCTCTACCTCAATCAAAGGAGTTTCTTTCATAGAAGGAAATTTAGGCTTAGATTCACCTACCAGATCATTAGGCTGTGGAGTAAGACTTGAGATCCGAACCACGTTATATTTCTAAATTAGCAAATTGATTTTTGTGTTTATATTGATCTTATATTTCTGTTGGCTAACTTGTGTTTTGACTTTGTACTAATCTAAGCAAAAGAAAGAAAAGATTTTATTTGCAAGTCAAAGTGCTACTCACCCTCTCTAGCATTCCGGTACTATGATCCACGATCCCTCCAACATCATATTACTATCTTAAAATGCCAAGCATTAGAAACATGAATTGCTATCTGATATAGCCTCTGAAAGTTCGAATTACTTATAAATTTTCAGGAAGGTAAGATGAATTTGACTTGTTGAAAGTTTAAATGGATTCAGATGAAATGATTTACTTATTTGTCAAACATCATGATTCCTAACTATTTACAGAAAGATAGTGGTTGGTCTGGACCTAATTATAAAAACATAGAAACACAAGTTGATATTTACTGAGATCTCAAAATACCACACATTAGTAAACTTGCTGACTCAAATAACATAGAGAATGGAGACTAACCTTGAACTAGATGCATCCTTGCAATGAAAGATTCTACCCGTCCATGGAAAACCTTCCTTTCTTCTTTCCACCAGTTCTCCTTTTCACTATCTTGTTTCTCTGCACCAGCATTGCCTCCTTTTCCCATCAATAGATTCCATACTTTGAATGTCTCTCCATCCAGATCAACCTTGGGTCGATGGTTTCGTTTCTTTGAAAGATTAATCTGTCCATTGAATGGAACCATTACACCACCCCCATTGTAAGGAATTAGAGCATTTTCAGATATTTCTCTAGCATTCGCATGGGTCTCATTTATAGCTATATGTCTAATCTCTTCAACTATATCACCTGCAGGATCTCCACATGGGTCCATTTCTAGTGGAATCAAATTGGAACCAAATGAGTTTTGAAAACTTATGTCAATTTGACATTTTGAACAACACTTAAGATGGGATATGTTCTCTGTTTGATCTCTGGAAAGCATTGCCGCAGAATCAGGAGCCTTTAGTCCTAAATCAGACTTCCATAGAGGCATCAGATGTACTTGGAAATCTACTTCATCCCTACTTGTTGACTGAGAAGTGTCCCTTTTTGGTCTTGCTATATAGCTGGGTTTTACAAGATGGGCATCATTGCAATCCCGAATCTCAAAAATCAAATCTTTAAAACTATCATTATCTTTAAATGTCTGCATAGAACTGCAGATTCCGTGGTTGTTTAGAGGTTGTGCTTCATGAAAGATATCACAAGATGAATTATTTGTGTTTGGATGATGATTCTGAACTGTTACTCTTGATTTCCCTTGATCTATTTTGTCAAAAGGCTGAAACTGTTCTGAAATTTGTGGGTCATCAAGCATCACATGAACATTATTCAATGCCATAGTGTTCTCTCTGCAATTATTACAAGGAATGCACAGCTTTTCAAATGAGGCATCTCCTGTGCACTCAATGTCGCTATTTTCTATTTTCTTCTTGAACCTTGCTGGTGAATGCAAGTCCTGGTTACTCATACCACAGGATTCATTAAGCTGATTTTTCTTATCAAAGGCATGAATCAGATTTCCATTGCTTGAGATACAAGCACACTCAATGAAAGTGCAGACTCCTTTTTTCTGTTTGAACATCATGCATGATGTGCTGATTGAATTGGACAGGTTTTTGCTTCTATCTTGGTGTCTGTCATTAGTTGTCTGGTCAATACAGTCATCAGATGCCAATTTACCTTTGGCAAACTGAGGTGCACCGCATTTTTGTAGAATGGAATCAGGATGATCTAATATATGTTTAGTCATTAAATTTTCACTGCTAGAGAATTGAGTTGCACTTTGACTTATCGAGGATCTTGTTTGATCGACTGAATAATTGAGATCAAATGGCATTCCATTTTCTAGGTTATGCACAGCTGGATCACACAGTTGCGAATGCTGAATGGTTGACATTGTACTTATATAATTCATAGATTCCCCGTGATGTGAAGCCAAACTTTCAGGTTGACCATAAGTTGTAGATGCAAATGCTGATCCTTGACATACATCTCTTGCTTCCAGCACTTCCAACTCAAAGTTCAGACATCGTCTGACTGATCTAATATCTGAATTATCCAGGTCAGGAGCATCAGTTAATGTGGTGGAGGGAGAATTATAACCTTTTACAAATTTTTTGCGCACATATTTCCTCTTTCCAGCTCGACTTCTTTCATCGGTTACAGGAGTTTTTGGCTTTGGTGTCCTCACTGACTTGCTTTCTTGGACGACTTTGGGCCTGTGTTTTCTCTTCCTAAGGTTCTGCTGCGGTGTTTCATTCAAATATATAGCTTGATTTTCTTGCTTTCGCTTCTGGCATTTTAGTGGTTGACCATCAGACTCAGATAAAGATGGTATTAGAGAATCTGATAAAGTCACTAAAACAGGATCACAAGCTGTTAGTATTGCACTGTCCGTGAAAGATATAGCCTCATTTTCTCTTGGAGGTTTCCACTCCACAGACACATTGGCCAATACTTTTCCTGCTTCATTCTTTGCCATATTAGTAGGTGTAGATGATGTCATGGCAGCAATCTTATCCACAGTTACCGTATTCTCTGGAGATGAGAAAAAAATGGGTGTGAAGGATGCAGCAGATGGCACAACTAAACCACAAACATAGAAACTCTGGTGGCTGCTAGTAACGTATACAACTACAAGATTGATCCTGTATAAAAGAAATTACTTAAATAAAAGGACAAGTTCTTAGATTTTCAGTGTTTGAATTAATACCATTCAGAAGACTTGGATTTTGGAACAGCGACTCATCTAGGGGAATAGGGCCTCCATCAGAAATTTGAGATTGCCAAAGGACTGTGAAGAAATGGTCCCCCTTCGAAGCAGCCATATCATTCCAACTAACGGACGTCGTGGAAGGAGATCCTTCTCCTTCAGAATTGAATCTCCGCACAGTTTCGGGCCAATTTAATTCAGATTGGTTATCGCACCTCCGACCATTGCTGGGAATCGATCGTCTTTGCAGTGTAGATGTTTTTGCAGGCGTTACAGGAAAAGGAGGCTGGACTTTGATATCCTCATGCTCATGCTGCGACGATGAAGAACTTTCCTACTTAAATCCATTCCGAAACCCATACGCTCAAATCCTCCTACTTCAATGGTCGTCTCTCACCTCCTCTGCAACAAGAACCGCCCCAAAACTATCCGGCGATGTTATCAGCAAGTGGATTCCTGTTTATCCAATGTGCCATCGCGGTGTTGCTAAATTTGGAAGATCTCTCCCTACCTCGCTCCAGAAAGCAAAAAAAAAAAAAAAAACAGGAAAGCGAGGAACTTTCCTCCTTATCAACACTTCAATGTCTCAAACTGGATCTGTCGCCAACAAAAGAAGCATTCGAACAAAAGAGAAGCAGAAACTAAGTGAGTGGCTTTAGGTGCAACGACAGAGAAAATCTAAAAAAAACCAAAAATAAGCTAAGAAAAAAAAACACAAATTCTAGCTTCAATCCGATTCTTCATCCCCGAGTAGATTACACTAAAAAAAAGGGGAAGAAATCAATGCTGAAAAACAACAACAATAACAAATCTTACTCCATTTCCCAACAACCAACGCTACGACTGCGAAAAGGGTTCCACCTTGAAGCATCGGAGGAGGGAAGAAGAAGAAGACGCGATTGTGGTTACTGTCGTTCTCCACGCTTTAAAATTAAATCGACACCCGAAGCGAAGTAGCGAACAAAAACTGGTAGACCAAGCGAGATAAAGCAAAAGTTGTTCTGCTACTGGAGTTTTCGTACCCGAAATCTTACCTCCCTCGTTCCGCAGAAAGCAGCATCATTCAGTGGTCTGAAAAGGTGGGGTCTATGTGGGTGTGACTTGTTGGACGGTATGTCGACGCACCTTAAGCGAGAAACGCCGGGGAAGATGACGGCAGTTAGCCCGAACTGTGCTAGCCCCCGCCACCTGCGCAGGTGGAGCCCGCGAAGTGGAGCACACGTGTCTGTTCCACGCAAGACGGCAAGTAGACGCCAAGTTCACGCAGTTAAAAATAATAAAATAAATTTTATAATGGAAATAAATAATTTCAAATTTATCATGACGAAAATATTAAATGTTAAATTTGTTACTGATCGTGATTTGTTGATATAAACAGAACTACGTCTCTTTTATGATTTTCTAACTATTCTCAAGGAATTAAAAATTGGTAAGCCACAACAACTTGATAATTTACAAGTTACGAAGCGAAATCTAAAATAAAAATTAAAAATTATTAAGAAAAATTTACGATTTTGGACAATTCAATCACTTCGAGAATTAGATACTTAATCTTTTTTAATTAGTTAGAGTTAATTTATTCCATTCAATTAGAAAATATAAATTTTAAGAGTTAAAATGTATTAAACTTTGTTTGAGATTTTAAAAGATTGAGAAATTTTGTTTTGTCACAAAGTTTTCTGTCTTCCTCCTATATTTTGGTGGTAGACTGGACGTTAAATTATATTTTAATAATCTATTAAAATAAAATAAGGATAATTTATTATTTATAATATTAAGATGATAATTATTAAATAAGAATAACTGAATTTTTATAAAATTTATTTGGTTGGAATATTTATTTTATATTATATTTTTAAAAAGAATTATTTTAGTTCCATTAATATATAAATATATAAAATAAACAAATTAGCAAAATTGATCAAATTGATTGGACTGATTGAGCTAATCAAACTAATGAACACTAAAACCTAAAAGAGTTAATCATTTAACTTTAGTTCATATTTTAAATTAGTAACAGACAATCTAATTTTGATGTGATAATTTTATGACATTATTTAGTGAATAATAATTTTTTGTCCTTGCATAACATTTGCACTGAAATTATAATAATTTTATCTGGATATTTAAATAGATAAATTAAAAATAAAATAATCTAGTAAAAGACGTAACTTCTCTCAGTGGAAAAATGATGATAGCTACTGATAAAGGCACAGATACTGGGTAAATCAGTTTCCAGAACCAGACCAAAAGATTACATTCTTTAATTACCAAATAAAAAAATTTAAAAATTAAAAGAGTGAGATAGAGAGAGGAGAAGAGCAGCAAAACATTGACAACAGTATAACAAGATCATTACCTTGCTATACTGGTGGGGGAGGCAAATCCAGCAGGAGCCAAAACCCCACGCAGTCTTCTGAATCCAACTCCTCCTGGATGGCAAGAAAGTGTAGGCCTCCACATGCCTTCTTTGCAGCTTCCCAAGCTTCTGCCTCCTTAGTTGTTGATGCGTTCTTAGGATAGGTAGCATAGGTATACCTGGTAGAGACCCCAACTGAAAGAATCAACCAAGCCCGGGAAATATCTGCTTCCACTGAACAAATCTCCAAGCCGTTCATCCAAGCTGGTAATAATCCATTTGGTCAAGTAGAACAAAGTTTCCATAATGTTTTAATTAATGAATGACAAAATGACACAACTGATCAAATGCAAACAAAAAGATAGAGATAATTGACATCTCTATAAATCAAGACTCAGTTGATGGATGGTAGTTGCCGAAAGTATTCTAGAAAATTAGCTACCTGCCAAAGGTTTAGCGCGTGAAGATGCAACAGCGAGGCCAGGGACCAATGTGTTGTCGTCTATTTCAAACCCTAACAGTTCCAAATCTAGGCTTCCTCCAAAGGCATACCTCGTCTCAAATGATGACATTTCTTCAACAACAGCTGAAAGTATATTAAGTCAGTTAGAGATATAACCAAGATAATCTAATGAGAACTACTAAAAACGAAGAAGAGAAAAATGGACCGATATGACATTTTTGTGTTGCAAGTTCCAACTAAATTTTGAGCTTAAGTCTGGCAAAACATAGTTGATACAAATGTTGATTACCAAGTTTTCTTGAGGGTATGCCACCTAATATCCCCAGAAAGTAGAAATTACATTGGTAGACAATGAGGCACCTAAAAAGGAAATAACATAAAACTTCAGCTGGCATACAGTAGGAAAAGTGGAGATGCTATACCTTACTTTTAAATAAAATTAAACTATGTATAATTCTTGATCTGAGGCTCAATTCAACTTGTTTTGGCAAATTGAGTATATAATTGAGTTTATCATGTGTTGGATTAGGTTCCCGTGCATTTTGGGCTCAAATCAGGCTTGAATAAGGGCTAAACCTGAGGAATTTAGATAGACGAAGCAGTTCAGTCGAATCAAACTAGACCAGGTTCAATTATAATAGGAAATCAGATAAATAGGGAAATTCTATTCCATATTACTTTCTCCTTCTACCCCCTCGCCTGTGAGGTGAGTCCGCTGCCTTCTTTTTGCATTCTCACACCCAACACCGCCTCTCTCTCCTCTGATTTGTGATTTTTCCCTCTCCCCTGTTTGAAAGGTCAAACTCATAAACTCAGATATGTGGTTTTCTCAAAGAATACATAATCTAAGTTGAACACTGCAAGAACCCGTCCAACCACAATCATTTGCCTAATTGACTACGTGGAATTCTATTAGAGAGTTTTCATTGATTCCACCAACATGGAAAGAACATGCCTCTGAATTCCAGCTTTAGACAGAATAAAACAAAAGCATCAATTCTTCAGATGATAAAGTTGCTTCATGCTTGTGCAGCTTGCATGTTTCTTGATTTGTAAACGTATTCACATATCTTGCAAACTCCATAATTTTATTGGCCTTCATGCTTGCAGCTGAAGAAGATAAGAAGACTTCCAAGGCTTCTTGATTAGCTTTTTGCAGTTTCATGGCCTGTTTTTTCCATTCTATGGCACTATTATTCTTTCCTCAGCTACTACTTCGTTCATTTCTATTAGCTTGATAGTCAAATGTTGAGTTTTGTGTCTTAATTCAAACTGTTTTTCTTATTTTTTGTAATGCATATGTGTATGCATTTAGTCCCACATTGCTAAGCTAAGAAGGTTGGAAGACCTTATATATGGAGCCCTTC
>JBBMJZ010016571.1:0-10983 GCA_037833815.1 Zingiber zerumbet | reverse complement strand
ACGGGATCTTCATTCATAGAAAGAAGCCTTGCTAAGCAAAATGTTATGGGAGATTTAATCAAAGGACTCGCTATGAGTGAGATGGGTGTACCAACACTACATCAAGGGTATGGACTTTTGGCAATGAGGGGTAAGGCCTTCAAACTAACCTCTTATTAAAAGACTTATGGATATTAGGTGTAAAATTGAGAGAGGTTCACAAGGTAATGAGGTGGCAAACATGAAGATGATTGAATGGTTTTTGGATGAAAAGAACGGGGTTGCTAATGCTTACGACTTCTTCAAACCAAGGTCGGTGGTAACTTGGACCCCTGTGGTATGGAGGTCGGAGATTATGCCAAAGCATAGGTTCATTGTGTAGCTACAGACGACGGATAGGAAGCCATATGAAGAGAATAAAGCTTGTGTCCTATGTTGGCGGTGGGAGGAGACAAACTGGCACTTGTACTTTGAATGCACTATCTCCCAGGCCCTTTGGGAGAAGGTGAGGTGCTGGTTGAAGATTCAACATGAGGCTCGAACGATGGATGAGGTCTTCCAAGTGTTCAGACAGCAATAGATGCCGGAGGGGGAAACCGGAAGATGAAGGCAAGGCACCTTGGAGTTTCGAGCATGATCTACGTCTTGTGGGAATCCCGTAGTCAATGCCGCTTCGAGGGGATGGTGCCTAACATGGAGAGAATGTTTCGCAAGATTCAGATACATGTGTATCGGTTTATGGACTTATGAGGGCCGGCCTATGCTTGTTGTGGTTTTGTGCGTGTTGGTCAAACATGGCTTGTGTGTGCTTGATGTGGTTTGGTGTGTGGCCAAACATATGCTTGATTGTAATGTTTGTGAGTGGGTTTTTACCTCATGTAGAGGTTGTTGACGTTGATGTTACCTCATGTATGGAGGTTGATGGTGATGTTTCTTTTTGATGTATTCTCATAAACCTCATGTGTAGCAGTTGGTGTGTGAAGGTGATACCTCATGTGTAGAGGTTGATAGCTAGTGGTTAGCTTATGATGTATGTTTTCCTTGGATTTCTTCATGAGATTGTTACCTTGGGAAGCATTTTATACATGTGCCTATTTTCCATGAATAGAGATTGTGAACTATGAACAATATTGATAAACAATGTCCATATACAAAACTTGTGAACCATTTTCATGAACAAAACTCTAATCAAACTTATAAATAAGTTTGCAAATAAACAAACAAGCTCTGAAAAAAAGAATAACAAAGAAGTTGTTATATTAAGCTCACTAACCAACCAAAAGAGCTTTAAAATGTAAAAAGTCCGTTCATTCAAACAAGCTCAATGACATCTATATGAGCCCAGCTCAAACCCAACTAAAGTCGAGTTTCGAGCTCAAAAGAAGAAACCAAGCTGAGCTTGAACAAACATTTCAGCAACTTGGTTAACTTAGGTTTGGCTTGGTTATCTTACCAAACAATTCTGAGCAACATAAAACTCATGCAGCTCGTTTACCCTACTGATGTTAGAGATACTAAAAAACAAATTTAGATTAAATAGGCCTAACATATGTATAATGCTCAGCAGTACTCAGAGAATAATAAGAATATTGCATGCTGACAGTGTTAGTTGAATTCTCTAAAGATAAAGTGTGACTTGACATTTAGGGAGATAGACTGACAGAAAAGGTGTAGGATTAAAATGGTAAAAAAAAAATTATCGCTAAGCGAGCAATATGAGAAAGCAGTATCATCATCAAAGATGAGAAAGTTTTTAAGCGACAAACCATTCAAAACAAAATTAAACAAATAAATGTTGTGTCAAATGGATATGTTGTTAATGAGTAGTTTCCACAATTTATTTAGCTCCTGCAAAAGAACCCTTAGATTTTAAAATAGGAATATTATGGATAATGTCATATGGAAACACTATAAATTACTCTTTGTTATGTGCTAAATCATATATGAGATGGGATGAGATGGAATTGTTTCTGCTGTTATACATCATTCAGCACCAAAAGAACTATACAGTGGAAAACAAATTAAATACACCAAGAGTCTAACACCTCAAGCGAAACCCTGAAAGGAATAAACCCCCCTGCTTTTATGACAAATAAAATTGTACCTTGGGATTTTTCACTGTTTCATCCACGCTTAAGACAAGACAACAAGCTTCAGTTGCAGCATTTATAGCATTGATCTGCCATTCATATATTTAGTCAATAAAAATGCCAATACCAACAAATAACTTGGACAAGAGAAAGAGAAAGGTTTGAAAAATGATCTTACTTTCACAACAGCAGGCTCCCATACAAAGTTGGCAAAGGAATCTGCAATTCCACCCGTATTAATGTCCACCCCATAATTTGCACCTTCCCCTGTTAGAGTCATGACTTTCAGCAGATGATACCAGGACAAAAGAAGACAGCCAAATGCAGTCATTTACAGGAGGAAGCTAACCAGATGCATGTTTCTGTCTTAGTTTGTTCAAGATGTCTGTAGAATCAAATCCAGCATTATCACAAAGTTGACGTGGAATGACCTGCAAATTTAAATTAATAAGTTTAGGAATTACCCATTAAAGTTTATCAAACCTACCAGATAGACAGTTATAACAGATCCATTCTTCAAGCTTGTTTAGGCCATAATTACAGCCCTTTAAAAGATGAACATCAGACAGATATAATTATTTTTCTTGATTATTAAAATCTTGAAGTAAAAAACAAAACAAAAAACAATTATTCTCTTAAAATTTCCAAACAAGAAATCCTTCCAAATACCTTAAGTCCTTCCAGCCAATCAAATGTGAATCATTCAAAGTAGCATTTGGATTGTTAACACTATCAATAGGCATGTCAAAGGAGGTAAACAGAAAGGGATGAAAGATAGAAACTCCACCCATTTAGTTTCACATTGCCAAGTGGGGCTTCTTAAGCATATTTAAATATGAAAAGGTTTTCCACCTAAGAGCACTGCATTTTGGATTTGGATTGGGTCTTAGAAAATAACATGGTATCAAAGTTGGATCTCTTGTCTGTAGTAATGAAAGACCTAAGGGTGATCATTAAAGACATGATAAAGTAGGAAGGGAAGAATCACAGAAACTCCACCCCTTTAGTCCTACATTGCAAAGTGAGACTTTTAAGAATGCCAACATAAGTGCTGTAACATTTTGGCTTGGGATTAAGCTCCTCCTTGGGCTTTAACACATATATTATCACTTTAAAAGTTTCTTTCAGCATACAAGAACAATGACGCCACCACTATCTAGCATTCAGATTAATCAATGAATTATTTTCTTCAATTTTCAAATTCAAGACAAGAAAAGAAAATAAACTTTCTCTGATGCTAATCTTGTCCATTTAAATTCTATTGGACTTGTTATATTTTCAAATTCAAGACAAGAAAAGAAAATAAGCTTTCTCTGATGCTAATCTTGTCCATTTAGATTCTATTGGACTTGTTATAATTTTAGATAGTATGTATTAAATTTGATATGATTTTATTAAGTTAAAAAGGTTTACGATACTCCTTAGAGTCGTTAGACAATTGATGAGTTTTATATAACAAAGCAAATCAATTATATTGCTGTGTTGAAGGATACATAAAAATATAATGACCAGTGTTAGATCTATTAAGGATATTATGTTTTTAAAACAGTAGATTAAGTAAAAGTAATTTTAATGATAAGTGAAGAAATAGTTGAAACGTGTGGCCATGAAATTTTTATAAATATGTTTTAAATATAGTCGATCCAAGAAAAAGATAATTATAAAGATATATTAAAAGAACAAAAGATGGTTGAAATGGAAATGAATTTCAAGTCCTCTACAATGATTATAGTATGAGAGATAGAGAGAGGCAGTTATTGATTAAAACTCATCTGGAAACAATTAGGAAACAATCCAGTAAAGTTAATATAGCAAAGAGGACACAAGAATACTAAAATTATTGTTTGAATTCATTAACAATATTAAAAATTTTAAAAAAACTTACTATTTGGGAGCAATTTAGTATATCTAATGAAAATTAAAATTAAAAGAAAAATAAGTTAAAATCATATTAGCCATATTTTAATTCAATCAATAACTTTTACAGTTAGAGAAGTTGAACTATCTAGAATCGGAGATCTAAGGGAATGGAGGGAGACCAAAAATACTTTATTATATTTAATCAAAAATGATCAAGAATAGTCTAATAATACTATAGATATAGCTTTGCATAGTATAAAATGAAGGATAGGATCCATATGGTCAACCCCAATGTGTTGGGACAAACACCGCCTGAAAATGCCAAGATAGTTTAGATAGTAAGTGAAAAATTATGAAATCATACAATGAAACAGCATAATTTAAGTTGTAGGTCTCATCTCTGAAGAAAATTACATTAAAATTTTCATATTAAGCTATTTGTTAACCATTATCATGCATTACTAATTGATTGTTGGATAGTATAGAAAATTAAATTTTAGGAATTGCATATTTAATAGGAGAAAATACTAAATACTTTTATACAAAAACCAATTCCATTTCAAGGTTATAGCTCTCATTTACTATTTTTATTTATTTAGTAATAACATCATAAAAAAATGCTAAAACAAAAATTAAATTATATCAAACATATATAATTCTTTATCAAGACTATGCTAATGAAACATCATTTTTTCTCCCAAATAATATTTCATAATTTTTCAATTTTATAAAACGTGAGTCTGTTTTGATCCACTATCAATGTTTTAAATTTCTAAGATATAAAAATCAAAGTTTATTTTTGTTTCTCAAATTTTCTTTTTATTCAATAAAAAATTTGAAAAAAAAAAAATCTTCTTTCAAATAGGAGCTTTATTTTGAAAGAAATATAAACATTAATAGATCATTTAAATAAAAATGTAATTAGTTAACAACAAATGCAATGCATTTGTCCATAGTAAAAAAAAAACAAAAATGTCAACTATAATAAAACTCAAACTGAAGCAAGAAACAATTAATTAAGATTAACTATATTTAAATCCGATCCTGAGGTTATTCTAGACTCTGTACCACAAAAAGGATTCGTGAACCTGTCATATGCTCCATATGCTATATATATATATATATAAGATATCTCGTGTGGTAATGTTAGCAGAAATTCTGGAAGAAGCTGACTGAACTTTCACGTATCCAGGTTAACAGATTCCTAGATGGATCCACATAAATCCCATGTGACCCCTAACATGGCAACGAAAAGGAATAGGAAGAATGGACTAAAGAATAGAAGGGGGAAAAAGAATTGTTTTATTAGAAAGTGAGACATCTGACCAAACACCCAGCACCAACCTGAGAGGTCACGTTGTCAAAGGTGCTCATCCAAGATATGAGGCATTGAGGCCTTGGTTAGTGATATCACTACACTCCAAACAAACCTACGCCTATTACACACAAGTTAATGGTGTACCCTAGTTCACATGTTCCCAAAATATTTGAAAAATTGGATTTAGATTGAAAGTTTTCATGGTTTCTTCTGTCAACTGATTATGTAGATAAGTAAAAAAATGTACACTTTCATGTGCTTTTTTTTACACAAAAAGTCAAAATAATGAAATAGAAAGCACTACTGCCGACTTGCCTTGGAGAACGTAAACCTATAAGAGCAAAACTATATTTGGTTGACCAATAAGAATGCCGAATTTCACAGTAGCAGGAGCTACATCTGTTCCTTGTGGCTTTATGGGGGGAAACAAAGCAAACAGAAATATGCACTTTTATCTCAAGAGCACATGGTGAATGCATTCAAGATAATTACAGCCAGAATATGTTTGTTTCTTGTCTCAAGAGCACATGGTATTAAAGTCTGTGCTTTGTAGCTCCTTTAGCCAAGAGGCAGTTTGACAAAAGAAATTTCAGTTGCATTACTTGTGGGAACAAAAATTGCAGACAGAATAAAAGAGAAGTAGAAAGGAAATGCAAAAGTATGATTACCAATACCACTGTCCTAACGTTCATAGTTCTAATAAAAATGTAAGCCTACACACCTTGTCTAATTGTTCAGAGATATAATAAAATGATTACAGTAATCTATAGAGCCATTGAAAGATTAACACTTATTGAAACCACGTGATAAATAGATACTATCAAGGATTTAAATGAATAGGAAATAAGTACTCATAGTCCTCTACCTCAAGAGCTTTGGCAAATGAATTGATAAATAGCTGCGACTTGCCAGCTATTGTACGGGCATGCTGCCTCAAATACCGGCTTAGTTCCATCTGCCAGTGATGGGGAAAAAATTACAATAGAAAATGGGCAAGATAAGAAGTAATAACGGTTAATTATAGGAAATTACATCAATAGCGCCACCACCAGGCACAATGGTAGAGTTCTTTAAAGCTCTCCTAACTATCATAACGGCATCATGAATGCTCCTTTCTGCTTCTTCAATGAACTGAACAGGATAAGTCAACAAAGTTATCATTATCAGTAAAAAAGTAGATTCTTATATTAGAATAAAAAAGGGCAGCCCGTGCACGAAGCCCCCGCATTGGCAGGTCCCCGGTAAGGGATTATTGTACGCAGCCTTATGCTTTGCAAATTGCAATACACCGTTTCCGAGACTTGAACCCATGACCTAGAGGTCACGGCAGCAACTTTACCGATGTGCACACCTTTAGATTCTTCTCATATTAGAATAACAACAAAAAATAATAAAATGACAACTCCTAACTATTTTCAGATATATGGATCTTATATCACATTCATCATTGAATTCTATGTAAGGCTATTTGGATCTTAATAACACCATTGAACCCTACTAAAATTTTGTAAAACACAACCCAATTTGATCACAAACCTGATCAGCACCACCTCTGAGAACAATCGTAGCAGTCTGACCAGAAGGGCAACCGCTAAAAATGTTGAATCGTTCATTCCCAACTTGTCTTTCTTCAAATGTTTCACAAGATCCAAGTACCTTTTGACAGAGACCATGAGCAATATGAAATGATACCAACCAAAATTTTAGATTCAACAATCAAATAGTCAAATAAGAATAAGCTAGGTAAAGAATGTCAAAATGAATGAGTAAGCATACCTCATCAATGACATTGTTGACAGAGGTCTGAACAGTTCCACCTGTTGCAGCAGCAACACGTTGTAAATCTTCCTCCGTGACACGGCCAGCACAGAAAATATCCCGATCAGCAAAATACTGCAGAAAGACCAATTGTTATGCTCCAAAAAACAATGAATTTAGTTTAGTAACTTACAACTTACTAAAGTACCTGAGTTGCAAGATCACCAATTGCTAATCTTGATAGGACAATTTTTGCTCCACTTTTAACACACTTATCTAGCTTGTCATATATGATATTCCATTCAGCATCAACGATTGATTGATATTGTAAAGGGTCAGAAAGCCTACATAAGAACCAGAAAGCATAATTAAAACGTTTGAATATAATATATGAAATATTGATTGTAGTAACAGCAAGTCTAGTGGACCTGATTTCTGCATTTTCTTTCTCTGACTTCAACTCCAACTCAATGTTCAACAAAAGAATCTTGGGGTTTAAAAATTTCTTTGGCTGCTGCTCAAAACCAGCATAAGAGAATGTCTTTTTAAAAGCAACACCATTAACAAGAAATGAATCTCTCATGTTGCCGCCAGGGACCTACAGAGAAGTAGCTGCAATTTTAGATGCTGAAATTCCAACAGAAAGCTAGAATCATCTCTCAATTTCTCTAGTATAACTCAGAATGAAAAGGAAAGAAAAAATCTATGTAGAAAGAAATAAAAGTGTACACTGTTGTTCAACACATTATGTGCAATTAGATCCAGACCCAGGAACAAATGGCAGTTGCACACCTAAAGACAGTGAGCTCTGTTCTTGTGAAAACAACAAGAATAATGTTGTACATGCAATACAAATTAAACTGCTGCCTAACTAGAGATTTTCACTGGGGCACCCAGCACCTTAGCAAATATAGGAAATATAGTTCAGAAGTTAAGCACAAAAACTGAAACTCCCAGCTCAATACAGTTGGAAAATGAGCATGCTGGCCATTTAAAATCATAATATTCTATCTCAATATTAGACAAAGAAATGCAAGAATCATTGCAGCTTGAAACTTTTTAATGAAATTAAATGGTCCAAGCTGAGCTGCGGTCTGCATCAGGCTTACCAAAGACCAAATGAGACAGACTAGTAATACAGTAAGCTTTGATAATACTGCCATCAAACTATGCAAGAATCAAAGAAGACAATTTATTCTCCAACATATCCACCATACGACTGTTGGAGGAAATAGAGAAGCCACCCAACTTAGGAGATTTAGGCTCTAATGTCATACAGTTGTGAGATTAAAAGTACATAATGTACTTGGCAATTCAAGATCATGAAAACACACTAGATACATTATAAATCTAAAAGGACAGATAAGATCATCATAAACTAAGAAAAGTAATGGTTTTAACACTGCTTAAGATTACCTACAGGAATAATGAGCTGGCTTATTACAACCTTTTAGCAACTGAAATGAAAAAAATTCCAGGGAGAATCAATTGTTTATACTTTATACTGGGATAGATTCCTTACAAGTGATTTTTTTTTTCAATATTGTATTCCTCAAAATGTGAAAATAGTTCTCCACTTGAAAATTGGTAAATCTATATAGTTAGCGTCACATAACACAGGGGCAGTATACAAGTACTACCAATCTACCATTAAGTATAAAAACTGTAATATGAAATCCAAATCAACTGAACTGGTTAAGAATTTTAGAAATACTAGCTTGACCTTTTTTATCCCAATCAAATTAAGCCTATCATCATTGCCAATTGCAAGGACAGCCTCCACAACCATGTTTGCAAAAAACTCCTTCTCACCACCAATTAACTTTGAAGAAAGTGTAGTAGCTGCACATTTAGCCAGCAAGGATTTCTTCTCTTCAAGACTTTTTCCCTCTATGCTTACGGCAAGATCTTTAATTTTGTTGATGGCCTAGAAAATATGACATGTGATTTTCAGCAGTTGACATTTGCACTCAATCACAAAACAAGTTAATTCTTACCAAAAATGATGCAGTCCGGTAACTTCGAATAAGATTTTGGGGATGAACTCCATCTTCAATAAAAGGTTTTGCCTCCTTTAGGAATTCACCAGACAAAAGCACCACTGTTGTTGTCCCATCACCAACCTAAACCAGAATATGCAGGATTTAAGACATTCAGACACACCAAAAGCCGGTAGTTGAGCTAATATATTAACGTCTTTTTTAATACTCAAAATGGCATTGGCACATAATGTTGTGGATACATAGTGATCATTTTGTGCGAAGTGTCTCTTTCCCCATAAGATACTTGTAATGAGTAAGAAGCTTATCACTGTGTACTGTATCTAACCTAATTGATCAAATCTTCAGATTAGTTAAATTGTTTATCCCTGCTACTTCAACAAAACTTCAAAGCCAATTTTTAACATGGAAATCAAGTCATCCAATATTCATCAGGAGAAGAGAGTGTCTTTTCATGTTCTTAGGCCACGAGCCCATGAAAATTTTCAGCCTTTTCAATTTCTGTTCTCAGTTTTTAGAAAATAATTTTCAGAAAAATGTGAAAACTGATCTGCCGAAACTGACGATAGAAAGTTAAAATCGTGAGAAATTTTAACAATTTTAATGAAGATGGTTTGATTTTTCTATTTTACAATGCTACATGAGGAAAATTTGATGAAAATTCACAATTTTAATTTTCTGTTCGTCAGTTTTAGCAGAATAGTTTTCACATTTTTCTAAAAAACTATTTTCTGCGGGCTGAACAGATAACAAAACTGGAAAATGTGAAAATTTTCACATGTCAAACAGGACTTCATGTTCTACAACCGATCCAGGCGGAAATTTCTTACCTCAGAGTCCTGAGACTTGGCGATGTCAACGAGAATCTTGGCGGCAGGATGGACAATATCAAGCAGCTTCATGATGGTGGCGCCGTCATTGGATATGGTGGTATTCCCCTTATCATCGTGGATGAGTTTGTCCATTCCTCGTGGACCCAGCGTCGTGCGAACCACGTCCGCCACGGCGGTGCAAGCATTGATGTTGCTCACAACCTGCGCCTTCCCCTGCGAGGTGTCCGTCCCTTCCTTCAACAGTATGATCTGGGGTTGCTGCAAACATCGCCGCCAAGAGATCCAAGGGGTTAATAATCACCAAGCCGTGTCCGAAGTGAAACAAAATAGAACGTAAGAGGAAGAGAGAAAAAGCTACCAGCATTGCCGCCATCTGAGCAGCAGACGGAGGAGAGAGCGGAGGGATTGAGATCTGAATTAGTTAGGTTTTGCCGGCTTGGAGGCGAAAGGGAGGGTTTAGACGCGGGTTCTAAAAATGAACAGGTTATAGTGCCGTGAAGCCTGAGTGATTTTATGAACAAACTTTCGTATAAAAAAATTAATATTATACCGTATGAAAATTGAGCACGGATTATGTATTAATCTATTTTGATGAACTAGTCGTTTAATAAGATTCATCGTAGTCCATCTATTACTATCAGTGGACCATTCCCCGGAGGATCCGTCTGATTAAAATTTTAATATATTAATTTTTATATAAATTCCATATTATTTATATTAAAAAAAATTATAATGATATCGATATTAAAAAATTTAATACAATTTAATTTGGTTTAGTTTTTTCCTAGGAATAGAAATCGGATAGAAATCATTGTATTATGGAATGAAAATGGGTATGAGCATGGATATTACTCTTAAAAGCAATGTTTGGTTAGTAGCATATTTTCTATCGGAATAAATTAAAATTTTCTTTTTTACCTTAAAGAAAAAATAAGAGAAAAAATTAGATGTGAGAGAAAAATATGATGAAAGAGAATGATAAAAGAGAAAATATGATGAAAGAGAAAGTATGATGAGAAAGAATGAACAGAGAGAAAGTGTAATGAGAGAAAATGAGAAAAGAGAGTGTGATAGGAGAGAACATGATGAGAGAAGATGAGAGAGAAAATATGATGTGAGAGAAAGTATGATGGGAGAGGATGAAG
>JBBMJZ010016562.1:0-10983 GCA_037833815.1 Zingiber zerumbet | reverse complement strand
CGGGACGATATCTGCATTGTCGATCTCCTATCTATCGTATCCATCAGTCAGCACAGAAGCCCCCACTTCTATTATTGGTTCCTCCCCCATGTCAAGGTCCAAAGGTAAGGCCACCTCAGAGCCTTCAGATTCAAATGCTTATAAACATGTTAAAGACATCATCTGCTTGCCAACCGACAAGTGGCGCCATCCAGATGACGCCGAGTCACACTCCCCATAGCACCAAATTAAAATTCAAGATCACCTAGCGCAGAATTGGGCGGACGCTAGGGCCAGAGCGACAACCATTCTGCCCGGAGAGCTCTGTAATAGTTTTAGTCAGAAATCAACAGGAGTAGTTTAGCCAGAATCTCTTATTCACTTTTCTCGGTTGGTGCTAACTTGCTTCTTTCGATTTTAGTTCTGGGTGGAAAGTTTGGATATGTGCCAGAGGTTGGCTTTTCTGGAGCACGAGAACCAGTAGTTACAAGCTCGGTCCGACAAACATACACCTCACGAGCTGGGGTCGAGCAGTTAACTGCGAAGGTGATCCAACTGAAGAAAAGACTTAGATACTAGATCTAAGCAGTTGCTGGAGTCTGAATGGGCGCTCACGATGGAAAAAATAAGAATCACGATCAGGCGCTCCAGCTCAATTGGCTAATCAAGCAAGCTCATCACTTTGAGTCAAAGATTAATTCTACCAATGCTAGGAAAATTCGAGTCATTGAAAACCTGGATATCAAAAATAAAGAGGCTCGGCTCTTAGCAAAGACACTTGAAGAGGAAGAAAAAGCTTTAGCAACCGAGCAGGTTAGCCGAACCACTGAGCATATGATGAGCGAGCTCTAGCTTGGGGAGCATAAATAAAAAATTGGTGAGAAAGATGCTCAGCTAATCACGCAGAAGGCCGAGTTGGTAGAATAGATACTGAATATGTAATTTAATAATTTTAACGCTAGGATATGAAATTTAGGTATTTCTGAAATTTTCTTATGCGGTTCTATAATTTGCCATTGAAATTATCAATGTTAGTTAAACTTATTACAATATTACTTATTATTTTAGTAAATTTTTTTAACCCAACAAAACAGGCCCTTGGTCCACCGTCGTCCAATAAAAAGATGAGTTGCTTCGAGAGTCATTCAATTTTTTTTAGGGTGAATTACATTTTACCCCTGAGGTTTGACTAAAGTACGAAACGATCCTCGTAATTTTAAAAGTAACAAAAAAACCCCTGACCGATAACATTATAACATTATAACCCTTTGACGCTGGGAATGCACACTAAAATGCTGATGTCATCATAATTCTTTTTTTTTTTACAATAATACCCTTATTATGCTGTGAATTTAAATCCGGGATAATACTACCCTTTAACAAAAGAAAGGTAATGGTAAAACAACCTCATATATAAAATCATTGGTCAATAATACCTTGGTCACTTGGATGTTTCTTAGTCTTGTCAATCGAACGCTACCCGGTTGACTACCTGATCGGGCATTGCCCGACCGGAGACACCACTCCCAATCGGGCGTTGCTAGGTCGGATGCTTCTCGCTTTTGCAAGGTGGATATCCATTGGTCTTCTCGACCGGGCATTGACCGATCGGAGGCAACCTTCCTATCAGCTATACGAGCCCAGATCGGCTACGCAGGATTAGTTCATCAGGTTGTTTTGCAATTACCTTTCTTTTGTTAAAGGGTAATATTGTCCCGGATTTAAATTCATAACATAATAAGGGTATTATTGTCCAAAAAAAGGAATTTATGATGACATCAACATTTTAGTGTGCATTCCCAGCGTCAAAGGGTTATAATGTTACAATGTTACCGGTCAGGGGACTTTTTTGTTACTTTTGAAACTACGAGAGTTGTTTCGTACTTTAGTCAAACCTAAAGGGGTAAAATGTAATTCACCCAAAAAAAAAAAAAAAATTGTTATCTCTGCTGTCTGCCTTTCTTTTCAGCTAGTCACTGAAACGTCCATGGAAGTTAGCCTTGTTCTCTTCCTCTCCTGTCCTTGGGTTTTGCTCCACTTGAACAGATCCTACAAATAGCAAAGCAACTCAGAAGATTCCTTACTGATGGGAAAAGCACCATGGCCCTCTGCTAATAGCAGAAGCATATAACAAACAAAATTTTCCATTTTTTTTTTTCCACATCTAAAAGTAAACATTGATCAAGCAATTACCACGCTGATTCTCTAACCAAACTCTTAGTACTTGAAGTTGAATGTTAAGGCATTACAACATTCTACAATATTGCAGTTATCTCGAAGTAATATAACAAAACAAAGTTGGCATTATCGTTGAAACTTCCAGTAAATTAGTAACGCATCTGTGAACTTGCAGTGGAGCTTTTGGCAGAAGTTTGGTTAAAATTGTTGTCATCTTAGGTTGATAACCGAGAAGGATCAAAAGAGGACTAGCTACTGATGCTTCAATCGTTCAACACGGCAAACATCGGAAATTGATTGACCGTTACGACCTCAGAAGGCCTAGCAGTTGCCACTCTCCAATTTGCTGTGTTGCTACTGTCCCCGTACTCAAACTTCATCGCGGCGGGGCAGAAGTACGCCGGAGAGTAATCTCTGTAACCCCCATGGTAGGATACATCGTGTGTAAAGGTTTCTGCCTTGTCATCTGAAGAGTTATGGTTATTTCTCACTGAAGGTGAAACTTCAGGTGGAGCATCTGACAGTAAAGGGTCAGGAGCATAGTAGGTCTTTGAATTCCACAGCATTTCATTCGGACCCGAGTTTGTAGGCTCAGCAATGGTCATCTGATCAGATGATGTGGGAGTGGCTTCTTTTGGTGGTCGTTTAGTGAGGTCGCCACCGATTAGGTGGGAACTTGAGCAAATGCGCTTGACATTGTAGTTGCTGATGTCAAAGTTCGTCACCGCATTTGGCCCCCTGAACTTGATGGCGGCGATGTCGTAGGCTTCTGCAGCCTCCTCTTGAGTGCCTGCAGAGTAGAGTTCATATAGAACATTCAACGAACTGTGCGCATTTCTTCATTAGATAAAACTTGAAGAATGATCAAATAGTCAATAGCTAGTTTGGTGAAAATGAAGTAATCCACTTGAGAAATAGTTCTTAGAATGATGGCAAGAGAGTGATTCAAGAGCGACATTTGATAAAATACGAATTTGGAAACAAATACATCACCCAATTCAAATTCGACTAAGCAGGCCAATCCATCACCAATTATCAATACTTGTAGAAGAAAGAGGAGTTTCTCATGCATGCAAAACTTGAATACAATCAATTAAGCAAACTGATGGTTGATTAGTTGCATATATGCATTCTTGTATGAAGAAGTTACTCACTGAAAGTGCCAAGGTACAAGTCCTTGTTGCCTGCGACTCTTCCGATTCTAGCTTGCCATCTCCCATGCTGGTGGTGCCTATGAAGACGAAAGAAAAGGGGTTCGTCCTATGGTTCAAAACAAAAAAATGCTACAAGGCAGTAAACAAAAGAGCTGTGCTTAAAATGCTACTAAAGTTGGGATTGACGGGACCTTGTCACTCCTCTATAAACCGATGCCCCTCTCGAGAAGCCACTGCTCTTCCTAAAAATATTAAGAAGAAAAACAAAGACAAGAAGTTTGTGTGCTCCATTTCAATATGTTTGTTGGGATAAATTTCAGTATGCTTTCTAAAAGGATAAGTGTAGATTAACCTGCGAAGACTAGCAATGAACTCTTGACGGGTCATGTTCTTCATCTCTCCAAGCTGATTCTCATAGGTGCTCAGCTGCGATAAGTAGCCACAAGGGTTCAAAGAGATTATGCTAATTAATATGCAATGGATTCAATTCCACCTACTGGAAAATTTGTGTGAGTTGTTGGTCCCCAATACTTGAGTGCAGCCAAATCATATGCCCTTGCCGCCTTTTCTTCCTTGTCATACCCTCCTACAATTCAACACACACAAAACCGATACATTAAAAGACTAGATCCGAGCCTTAAAACAAACTAACTATGCACCACTTACCAAGATAAACTACCACCAAAAGAATGGAGGATCAAGAAATCCATTCAAGGATGCCATGAAAAAAGAAACAACAAGAGGTTAAAAGTCTCCTCTTAATTAGATAATTCATAAACTCGTAGCCAATTCGATGGATGATTTGAAATAAGCACTGCAGTACCTTGCCTTCCTTTTCTTGTTTGACCTTCCCTTCTACATGTGTTGTCCCACAGGTGGGCTTCATATCTTCCAGTCCATCTATGCCTAAAGCACACACCAATCTTGTTTAAACATCATTAACATAAGTAAAGCTTATTATATTCCAAAGGTGCTCACCTTGTCACTCCCCTATACTGTGAGGTTCTTTGCCCGAAAGTCTCAATAGACTTGCGAGGAACCAGTTCATGGGCTGATGATTTTCCATTCAAGCAATTGAGATCGGTGGTGCCCTCCGGCAAAGATTCCTCAGTGGTCGGAACAATTTCACGAGAACAAGTCTGAAAACCAGGGCCCATAGAGAGGCTTAATGATTGGGACTCACTTGCCTTGTTCAGTTTCCTATTATCCGGCACATATTGGTGTTGCCGTAGCCATGACTTCATGCTAGAAATGGAGGTTGAACTTTCCATTCCTAAATTATAGATGGAACTTGTAGTGGAGGTTTGGTTAGCATTTGCAATGAGGAACGCCGGCTTGGGGGTGATTCGATCATCAAACGATTGACGAGGGTGGTGCTGGTGCTGGTGGAAGCAGTGAATATAGGGGTATCCCACTTCGCCTTTTTCCGCTGCCGGTGTTATCTCGGTGGAGGTGATTGAAGGGGGAATGTTAACATTGATTCCGTCTACGCCTGAGCTGTGGTGATAATACAAGTCGTGGAACTGCGAGATGGGCTGTTGTTGTTGCAGGGATTGGTGCTCACCATTGGGATTCCCTGAGTAGCTACCCAAGAAATCCTCAAACTTTGGCCCTTGTTCATCATGCATAGGGCTGGCAATTACATCATATTTCCAGTCTAAAAAAATTCCAAGCATCATTCATAGTGTTAGTGAATCTTATCCATGTTTTACCATGTTAAGGAATCAAACTTCAACATCTTTCAATAAAGGAACAATTAAGTTAATGCCTCAATTCAATTCTTTCTTAAAGCGATAAACTACCAACATCAAGTAGCCTATCTTTGATCCAAACCCAAGTTACTTACTTTTTCTGAAAGAAAGGACCAACTTTTGAAGAAGAATATTGATTAAAAAAAATGACTTTTTCAACATAATAAAAGTACTTAATTCACTCAAACACTATATGCATCCAGCAACTTAGAAGGAACTGTTATTAGAGAAGGGTAAGGCACTATCTGTACAAATTCTTTAATGAGAACTTCTCCAGAAATCAATGACTTCATGAAAAAAGGGTAGGAAAAGATTAGCAAACATAACCCAATCACACATATTTTCAAACAAGAGCCAAGCAAAAATGACAAGAGGTCAAAATGGATGAATGAAAAGGATTGCATGGATTCAACTGGAACCAAGATAAACACCTAAATCCATAGACATAAACTTGGACAACAAACCCATTTCTCACACAACAAAAAAATTTGGATAGATAAGAGATGAGAATAGATTAACAAAGCCTAGCATTCTCATCCTACCTGAAGCAGGGGGATGCCTCAAGGGTGGCTCCATGAGGGAAACGGAGGCATCAGAATTCAGAGGCATAAGAACAAGAGGATTGACAGGAGGGTCAGTGCCAGTACTAAACCCCACCACCTCCTCACCATTCCCTCCCTCTCCACTCCCATGCAACTCATCTCCCTCAACTTCTCCCCTGCTGGAAGACAAGGAGAAGCCAAGCCAGTCGTTCACCTCCATCAAGCCCGAGAAAACTATGATGCAAGCTGCAACCCAGAAACCAAGAAAACTATGATGGGAAGCTCTATGGGATGTTCTCTATATCGACTCCTTGCAAACCCAAGAACGAGGCGGTGGCAGATTAAAAGCAGAGGAGCGGCAGGAATCAGAGGCGAGGCTTGGCCCTGTGCGATTTATTGTGAGGAAGACTTGCTTATTTGATTACGCAGCAGGATGGTTAACGTTTTTGTCCTCGCGCTGGGATTGTAATAAATAAATTTGTGGATGCAGAAGGAAATATCAATGGGATACGTAAGAGAGCGAGTTTGGAGTACGTGTTTGTGTGCGTGCCGAGGCGAGCAGCAGAGTCTGCTCTGCGATGCCACCTCGGGACTCGTTCCATGACCCTCATCGTAGATAATCTTGTTTGATGGAGGAGCAGAGGCAGCAGCCACCGCTCGTTGAAACCGTCCATACCTTCCCTGTTTTTTCTTCTCCAGTTTAATTCTTCCGCTCGTTTAAAATAAATTAAATAGCGAAAAAAAATCACGGATACGCAATCAACCTGGCAAAGTTATATATATATATATATATATATATATATATATAACTTCCGCGCAAGATTTGAATACGTTGTCCGATCCCCTTCTCCGACTCCATTTCCTATTAAACGTGCGGATGGCCGAAAATACCCCATTTCACTTTATCTCCATGTCTTATTACTGATCGGACGGCTCAGATTATATCTCAAGAATACTTTATACCTCACGAGGATACTGTACACATCTTAAAGATCTCATGATATCTTGAAATATAATATGGAGACAGAGGATCTGAACTGCCGAAAATAATTGGACATCCGAAAGTGTGCGTTAGCCATAAACGGAGTCATATACGGTAAATCAAACAACTTAACATTACTCTCTCTAATGTATAAAAGTTGATCTGCTACCCGCCCTGGTGTACGCTCGCGTGCGCGGCTGAGGGTGAGGGGTGTACCCCCGATTGCATTCTCGAACGTAACAGCTGGTGATGTCAGGCCGTGGATCATCGTCTTTCTTGTATTTATTCGGTGAACAAAATGTAAAGCCGGATTGTTTATCCCAGTATCGATCGAGTTGTAAGATTTGAATCTGTTTTAGATATATTATTATTTTTTTAAAAAATACTTTCTTAAACCTAAACACTAAATCAGAAAAAAAAAATTAACACCTGAAGCCTATTGATTGCCTTTAGATGGTGCGGAGAGTAATGAATATAGTAAAATATTATCTTGCACATTCATCGATAAATATCGTGTGAGCATGTAAAGTTTTTTTTATGATTTAAAATTTAAAATATAATATTTAGATTAAAGAAAATAAAACTAAAAAACAATACTTTTTTTTTAAAGCACAGGATTTAGACATAAGATTTAAAGTATACAACATAAGATGAACAAGGGGTATACATAGGGAGGGAATTGCCATGGTGTTGACCATCTACTGTAGATTTGTGTACACCTTGAGGTGTTGACCATCTACTGTAGATTTGTGTACACCTTGACTTATACAACTGAATTAGGGGTGCTCTGGTTATGACGTTGTTATCTATTAATTGAGGATCCAGATTCGAGCCCCCACCTGCGCATGTCTCTTATCAATTTTAAGTCTCTATTTTGGCACTGTTGACTGAGGTGCCGCGTTCGAGCCCTCTTATCAACTCTTTATCCGTCGGATACGTTGTACTGAGGCTCTCCAAAAAATTCCTTCGGGGGTTTCTGGGGTATGGGGCCGTGAAGCGGTAGGTCCAGTCATGTTAAAAAGTTTACCCTACCTTAGTTTTAATAACCAAACTAGGGGTGCTCTGGTTATGACGTTGTTACCCATTGACTGAGGATCTAGGTTCGAGCCCCCACCTGCGCATGCCTCTTATCAATTTTAAGTCCCTATTTTAGGCATTGTTGACTGAGGTGCTGCGTTCGAGCCCTCTTATCAACTCCTTATCCGTCGGATACGTGGTACTGAGGCTCCCCAAAAAATCCCTTCGGGGTTTCTGGGGTATGGGGCCGCGAAGCGGTGGGCCCAGTCACGTTAAAAAGTTTACCCTACTTTAGTTTTAAACAACCGAACTAGGGGTGCTCTGGTTATGACGTTGTTACCCATTGACTGAGGATCCAGGTTCGAGCCCCCTCCTACGCATGCCTCTTATCAATTTAAGTCCCTATTTTGGGCACTGTTGACTGAGGTGCCGCTTTCGAGCCCTCTTATCAACTCCTTATCCGTCGGATACGTGGTACTGAGGCTCCCCAAAAAATCCCTTGGGGGGTTTCTGGGGTATGGGGCCACGAAGCGGTGGGCCCAGTCACATTAAAAAGTTTACCCTACCTTAGTTTTAAACAACCGAACTAGGGGTGCTCTAGTTATGACGTTGTTACCCATTGACTGAGGATCCAGGTTCGAGCCCCCTCCTGCGCATGCCTCTTATCAATTTAAGCCCCTATTTTGGGCACTGTTGACTGAGGTGCCGCGTTTGAGCCCTCTTATCAACTCCTTATCCGTCGGATACGTGGTACTGAGGCTCCCCAAAAAATCCCTTCGGGGGTTTTTGGGGTATGGGGTCGCGAAGCGGTGGGCCCAGTCAGGTTAAAAAGTTTACCCTACCTTAGTTTTAAGTGTTAGCCCTGGGACGGGTTGGCGGGGGCGCTGGGGGCGAGCGTATTCGCCTTATGCCACCAGGAGAAGGCCCCCACACATCAGAATAAGCAAGATCAAAAGGATTAGAAGAAAAACATAAACTTTTATTGAAAGGTAACGCAAAAAAAAAGTTCCAGTTTACAACCACTACAATAAAAAATATCATGACTTTTTAAAGTTCCCAATACTCCAAACGAAGCTAAGAATTGTAAACGAGACTCTGAAACATAACCTAGATGAGTATACCACAAATAAAAATCAGAAGAAGAATGACTCAATCAAAAAGATGGCAAATTGACACTAGAAGCTACAACATCTGGTACTTGAAGCTTATGCAAGATATAGAGTTCCTCTTGCCTACGGCCTATCCCAATCACCTTATGAGATCTAGGGTGTTGCACATAACAATTAGATAAAGAAAAAGAGATTGAATATCCAGACTCAAACAAATGTCTAACAAAAATAAGATTAAGTGTACGACTAGGAATATAATAAACATCAGGAAGATACTAGCAAGTTGTAACAATAGAACCAATACATAATAATGGTATCGAAGTACCATCAGTAGTCATAACTGATAAACATGAATTAGAAGATAAGGAGATAAAAGATGATAAGTTAGGTGGCATATGATGAGAGACTCCAGAATCTAAGATCCATAAAGAGGAAGATATACCTGATGTACTAGAGGATGACAAACCTATATAAGAAGAAGTAGACATGGTAGAGGGTTGTGAAGCAAAGAACCGTTGAAACTGCTCAAGAATATATAGATCTAAAGAGGGGGCAGTCACTGCATTACTAGATTGAGATAGTCCATTTGGCAATTATTGTGGTTGATTACCAAATTTTCATGAAGCATTCCAATGTAGCAATGGTGATTGTTGAGGTCGTTGCTGCTGATATTACTGTTGCGATAGTCATTTTTATTGTTGCAGTAGTTTGCCTTTGTTCAGTAATAATGGACACTGAGACTTTCAATGTCCTTTTTCTTTGAAATAAGTACACTCATCACTAGAAACCTTCGAAGTCAACCTACTTTGATTATGTGGCATAGACCGTTGTGGTGTTGCAAAAATAAATGGCGTAAATGGTGCAATGGTCCTCTTATCAACCTGAGACTTAAGATGAATCTCCTCATCTAGAAATTCATGTACAACTAAATCAACGAAAGGGAGAGGACTATGATGCAAAATTATTCCAAGCAATCCTTTAAAGTCATCACGAAGAGTCATCAAGAATTGGACCAGACGTTGTTCTTCTCTACAAGTGACTTAAGTTGGGAATGCTTGCAATTTTGAGGATTCTGTGAGTTCTAACTGGTTCCATAGTTCTAATATGGTAGAATAAAAATCTTAGATGCACATATCTTGTTGCCAAGTGCGTGGATATCTACTTCTAATTGATATTATTTTGCAAAGTTAGACTGCATGTATAATCTTACCAGATGATCCCAAACCTCTTTGATTGTCTCATACTTGGCCAACTAAGCACCAATGGGGTGTAAAATAGAATTATTGATCTACATAATAATCTTCACATTAGCAGTCTCTCAAACATCCAATGACTTTTCATAATCATCAGTATTGATGTTTGTAGGTTGAACTCGCACACCTAAAACATGTCCCCACGTAGATTTTCTTGGCAAGAAATTTTTCATAATATATTTCTAATACGAATAATTTTTTCATCTAGTCAGACACTAATCGATTGAAGTGAATCATAAGTGTAACCACTCACGATGATAGAATGAATTGTGCTCACGAATAATCGAACAATAAACAAAACCAAGTTGATGCGAAAACAAAAGAAACCCAATCAAAAGTGTAAGGTTGCGCCAAAAAAAATTTTCGGGGCTTCGCCCCCAAAAAAATTATGGATCTAATTAATAGTTCTTCAATCAATTTTTTTAAAAAAACATAAAGATAAAGGCTCTAATGCCATGTAGAAATTGACGCTAAGGAAAAAAAGTAGTCATTTTGATTTGATGAATCCAAAAGCGAGTTAGAAATAAAGAGTACAAAGCCTTATAATAGTTAGTTACAGGAAAAACCTAAACCCTAAATTGAAAAGATAAAAGATTAAATTGTCTTAAAAGCTATAAACAAATAATTCTAATAAATTTATATAATCTAACACAAGAAATTACTATATATTGAAAATTTTGGCAGTTCTATAGTTTAATTGTTAATAGAGAATACATGGGGCTCACATGTCCTCTTTGATCTGTATTTGGTACAAATACATACATTGAAGCCCCAGTGGTCATTCCTATAGAAAAAATTTGAATCAACAAAGGTGACTATTTAGAAGGATACGTATGCTATATGCAGGGCATGCCTATTAAGAGGCAAAAGAGTCATTCGTGTCGCGCCCCGCCCTCCACCTGCTAGGGGGGACGGGGGTCACTGTTACTTACATACATCTTACTCAAACATAAAACAGCGGAAGTATATGGATTTGTCTAAAACTTTAGGAAATCATGAAATAGTAATCTTGCAAACA